>JAJPUD010022231.1:0-21773 GCA_023553655.1 Myrmecobius fasciatus | reverse complement strand
AAAAAAAAAAAGAATAAAAAACCAAAAAGAGCTCTCACCATAGACAACTTTTATGGAGAGAGGGAAGAACAGACCTCAAATCCTGAGGCCCCTAAAGGTAAAGCAACTCCAGAAAAAGCCCCAAAGAGAGACATAAATTGGTCTCCATGTCACAAGGCTTTCTTTGAAGATTGCATAAAAAATCTTAAAAGAGAGTTAGAAGAAACATGGGGAAACGAAATGAGATCACTGCAAAATAAAATAGAAAAAAATGGAAAAAATGCAATGAACAAAAAAATTTAATTGGTCAATTGCAAAAGGAACTAAAAACAGTAACTGAAGAAAATAAGACATTAAAAATTAGAATCGAACAATTGGAAATTAATGACTCATCAAGACTTCAAGAATCAGTTGAACAAAAACAAAAAAATGAAAAGATAGAGAAAAACATGAAATATCTCCTAGGAAAAACAACTGACCTGGAAAATAGATCTAGGAGAGACAATCTAAGGATTATAAGGGCTTCCTGAAAGCCATGATGGAAAAAAGAACCTGGACACTATATTCCAGGAAATCATAAAAGAAAACTGCCCTGATATTTTACACCCAGAAGGCAAAATACTCCTTGAAACAATCCACCGATCACCTCTTGAAAGAAACCCAAAAATTAAGTCCCCCAGAAATATCGTGGCTAAATTCCAGAACTATCATACCAAGGAAAAGATATTACGAGAAGCCAGAAAGAAACAATTTAAATATCAGGGAGCTACAATTAGGATCACACAGGACCTAGCAGCTTCTCCTTTGAAGGATCGAAGGGCCTGGAATCAGATATTCCGAAGGGCAAAGGAACTTGGATTACAGCCAAGAATAAGTTACCCAGCTAGAATGAGCATTATCTTCCAGGGAAGAAGATGCTCATTCAATGATATAGGAGAATTTCACCTATTTCTACTGAAAAGACCAGAACTGAACAAAAAATTTGATCTACAAACACAGAACACAAGAGAAACATAAAAAGGTAACAAGAAAAAATAACTCTTGAGAACTATATTTATGTTATAGATACTTATAGAATGAGGGTTGATTTTATGAATCTATCATTACATTGTGATTATGATACGATTAATGTGATTTTATGATTATTATCATATGATTACTGTGATTTTATGATTATTATTATATGTTTATTGTGATTTTATGAATCTTATGATATGATAAACTGAAAAAGAAATTAGAGGTAGAAAAGGGATAACACTGGAAGAAGAGGAAAAGGAGGTAAAATAAGGGAAATTACATCACATGTAGAGGCAAAGAAAACCTATAATGATTGAGGGGAGAAAAGAGAGGGGAATGAGAATTGGGTTAATCTCCATCTCATCAGATTTGGCTCAGAGGGAATAATAGATGTACTTATAAGGAAACTGGAGGGAAAGGGGGGAAAAAGGGGGTGGGTGGGGCTCTAAAGGGGAAGGATTGTTTGAGGGAAGTGGTTTTCAAAAGCAAAATAGTAGGGAGGAGGGAAAGGTGATAAGAAAGAGAAAAGCATAAGCTAGGGTAAATAAGATGGCAGGAAATACAGAATTAGTTATTTTAACTGTAAATGTGAATGGAATGAACTCTCCCTTAAAGCAAAAGCAGATCGCAGATTGGATTAAAAACCAGAATCCAACAATACGTTGTATACAAGAAACACATCTAAAACATAGAGATACATACAGGGTGAAGGTAAAAGGCTGGAGCAGAGTCTATTACGCTTCAGGTGAACAAAAAAAAGCAGGGGTAGCAATCCTGATCTCAGACCAAGTAAAAGCAAAGATAGACTTAATTAAAAGAGACAAAGAAGGAAATTATATCTTCCTAAAGGGTACCATAGATGATGAAGCAATATCAATACTAAACATATATGCACCAAATGGTATAGCATGGAAATTCCTAGAGGAAAGGTTCAGAGAGATGCAAGAAGAAATAGACAGCAAAACTATAATAGTGGGGGATCTCAACCTCCCTCTCTCAGAACTTGATAAATCAAACCACAAAATAAATAAGAAAGAAGTTAAGGAGGTAAACAAAATGTTAGAAAAGTTAGGTATGATAGATCTTTGGAGGAAATTAAATGGAGACAGAAAGAAGTTTACTTTTTTCTCAGCAGTCCATGGAACTTATACAAAAATTGACCATGTGTTAGGACACAAAAACCTCAAAATCAAATGCAGGAAGGCAGAAATAATAAATGCATTTTTTTCAGATCATGACGGAATAAAAATCACATGCAATATAAGGCCAGGAGAAAATAGACCAAAAAGCAATTGGAATAGACTACATAATCAATTAGGGAGTAACTCATGAAATGAGTGATAGAATGGGAAAGAAGAATGGATGGAAAGTTAAAGGGAGTGAGGAAGTAAGGAAAGAAGGAAAGAAGGAAAGAAGGAAGGAAGGAAGGAAGGAAGGAAGGAAGGAAGGAAGGAAGGAAGGAAGGAAGGAAGGAAGAAAGGAAGGAAGGAAGGAAGGAAGGAAGGAAGGAACATAGGAAAGAAGGAAGGAAGGAAGGAAGGAAGGAAGGAAGGAAGGAAGGAAGGAAGGAAGGAGGGAAGGAAGGAAGGAGGGAAGGAAGGAAGAAAGGAACATAGGAAAGAAGGAAGGAAGGAAGGAAGGAAGGAAGGAAGGAAGGAAGGAAGGAAGGAAGGAAGGAAGGAGGGAAGGAAGGAAGGAGGGAAGGAAGGAAGAAAGGAAGGAAAGAAATTCTCACTAGTGGTAAGCCTTAAATCATAGTCATTAAAAACATGGACAAGATGAAAAAGTTTATTATGATTCCTGAGACTACCTTTATTAAAAGAGGTTTTGACAATGTTCAATGATCTATTGTGCAAGGGAAGCAAACTGGCATATGGGCAATTGTAACAGAACATATATTTACATAGAAAAATGATAATGGTTAATGGTGTGTATCTGAAAATTACAGTGGCATTTATTCATTTTAGTCTCATTTTCTCTAATTTTTAAATTTCCTTTTCCTTTTTACTTATATTCACCCATCTCCTTTAACCTTTTTTGTTAAAAATACTGAGTTCACCTTTACCAAACTTAAATGGGAATTTTCATAGTTATTGTATTTTGTTTATTTATTTTTAAAAAGCTGAGACTGATACATCTAGTTGGTTTGGTGATTAGAATGCCAAGTCTGGAATCAGGAAGATTCATCTTCCTTGTTTCTGGCCTCAGATACTTAGCTGTGTGACCCTGAACAACTTTCTTAATCCCATTTGCCTCAGTTTCCTTATCTGTAAAATGAGGTGAAAGAAATGGCAAATCACTTCAGAAGCTTTGCCAAGAAATGGGTTTATGAAGTCAGACACAACTTAAAAACAATATCAAAGGTTTAGCACTAGGGAAAAAAAAACTAAAGTTAATCCAATCCAACCCCCTCATTTTACAGATGAATTAAATAACTTTTTAAAGATCCCACCAAAAAGTAAGTAATGGAGTGAGCATTTAAACTATTACCTTTAACTTAAAAAAATGACTGTTAGAATGTATGTGATATAATAGTGAGAGTGCAAGTTTAATAGCCACTCTTGAAAAAATTGACCTTTGCATATTAAGTGATAGGAATTTTCTAAAGGAAGAAATACCATATTCTTTTTTATAACTATAAGAAAGAGCGTTATGCTTTCTAGAGCTGAGAAATGAAGAAAATCCTCCCTTTTTTACTTTCATATAGTGGCAGCCTAGCATGTTGGATAGAAAACTGGCTTCTGAGACAGAAAAATACAAACTGTAACCCTAGATAAATTAACTTCTTAGTATCTAGGTAACTCCCTAAGACTTTTAAGTATAGAAAAAAAATACTATACAGAAAGCTCTTACTAAGAACTTCTTGTATCAAAGAATTTACAAAAGTTTAGTTCCAATGCAGGTCTTACTCCATAGGTTTATAGGATGAATTCATAAATCAAGAAGTGCTGCTGTTCAATAAATGTTCAATGGTCTAGTCTCTGGTCATTGGGTCAAAGAATAAAACTTAATATTTAGTCACATTTATTTTAAATGATTTAATATAGATGTAATAGATATTACCAATTTTGATCAACAAAGTAGGACTTGACTACTTGTTAGGCAAAATTCTCCAAGAAATTGTTTAGTCTTTTTGATATTTTAGCTGCTTATCTATTTAAGCAACTGCATTTTTACCTGCCTATGTTATCTATTTCCAGTTAGGGTTGTGATCTTTCATTTTCGGCTTCATAACATTATGTGATGTGGCTTTTCGATGTTGTGAATTCTTATCCATGGTTGAAAAGTGACTACACACATGAGTATCACTAAATCACCAACTTATTAAGACAGTAAATATATGATTTTGTGTACATAAGTGTCTATATGTGCATATGTATAGATATACATGTTTATGTGTGCTACTTTTCCTCTTTCAAACTCAAAAGTAAATTTTCATGTTCTACATTTATTGACTATATTTTTATCTGTTAAAGCATAAATTCTGGCAAGAGCCAAAGTAGATGGTGTGATAGAGAACCAGCCTTAAAGCCAAGAAGACCTAAATCTGAGTGCTACCTTTCACAAATACTAGTCATAACCATGTGTAAGGTCACTAGCACTTCAAGACCACAAATATTAGCTGTGCTTCTTCATTGCTGAAGGAAGTTTCCCTATCAGAAGTTCCCTACATCTGTGAAGTCAGATCTGGACAAAAAAGATTTCATGTTTCTTTTGTCATACACACATTTAGTTTTTATAAATTATTAAGGCAATGTGCAAAGAGCATTTGTATTCATCTTGATAGGCGTTATGTAAATGTTAGATCAATGTCATTATTATGGAATTAGTCCCTATGTTAAAATAATCACTTACATAACAGGTTATTGCACTTACAAATGAGCAATCTCTATCTGATCAATTGTAATACTAATTTCATTAGACATTCAGGAAAGGGTGGGTTGACAGAAGCTATTAAATCATCTTTAATTCTTTGAAATGACCAACATACTCCCCAATGAAATATCATTGAATTTTTGGTTTTTAACATCATGAAGGTAAATAAATAATGTAACAAAAAAGAAGAAAGTTATTCCTTAGCTTTTTGTTATTAAAATGGGGATTTTATTTTATCTATTTATTTGGATGTTGCAATTTCATATGCTAAGGGCAAATGCCGAAATGAGAATGAATAAAGATTTGCCCACCCATTTGGGGATAATATAACACACACACACACACACACACACACACACACACACATACACACACACATACACATACACGCTGGGTTTTTTTTCTGATTTGCCATCTTAGCTGCAACTAAACAGTTATATTCAAATTCCATTTATCAAAATAAATAATTGAAAATATAGATTGTTAAATTCCCCTAAATCTAAATAAGTACCTCTAGCTCTAATTAATCTTTTCATTGTACTCATTTAAGAATGCATCATTTGGTGTGCATAGCTTCTAGAGTTGCCAGAAAGAAAGAGACAGACAGAGACAGAGACAGAGAAAGTGTTTAAGTGGTAAAATCCCATAATTTTTTTTACCATCCCATTTGGTACTTTGTAGAGAGCACTAAACTATGCCATCTTTTAAGGTAATTTCTGTGGTTGACTATCAAATAATAATTAAAACTTTTTTCACTTGACTAATAAAAATGCCAATATAATTTAATTTCTTTGAATAAGATTTATAATAACTCTTATAAGAAAAATTTCATAAGACTCCATTCCAGCGATAGGTTAGAAAAGATGGATTTAAAACACAAAGAAGACATGAAACCAACTATTACCTATTTATTGTAGTTTCTAGGTTAAATCTAAACTGATAATAACAATAACTAACATTTTATAGAGTTTTTAATCTCATTTAGTTTTATCATTATCCTTCCCATGTTTGCAGATAAGGAAACTTAAGCTTAGAGTGATATAGTGCAAACTTTAGGGTCCTATATAAGTGTTGGCCATTATTAGACAGAGTAAATGTCTTGATGAAGAGCTCATAATTAGTAAGTGTTAAGAGTTTGGATTTAAACCTAGACATCTTCTGGTTTCATGTTCAGGTCCAGGGTTCTTTCCATTATGCTGCCTTTCTATTTTAATAAATGATAGCTGGTAAACCAAGACTACCTCAGTTCCCACCAATCTTTATTGTCACATTTTAATTAGTTTACAATTAATTATAGATATTACCAATTTTGATCAACAAAGTAGGACTTGACTACTTGTTAGGCAAAATTCTCCAAGAAATTGTTTAGTCTTTGAATTGGATAGAGTTGAATAGAGTTAGGCTTTGGAATCAACCTTTTCCCCCCTTAACTACTTTTTTTTTCTTTTTCTTTTCTCTTTTCTGTTTTGGGGAATATTTGTTGTCATTGTTGTTGTTTGTCTTAAATTAAACTTGCCAGAGAATAAAATGGTTTTAGGTGTTCACTATTCCAGAATTGTTTCAGAATTTGCATCAATAGCATAGTAAGGCCTGAATTTTGACACAGTTATATAGACATGAACAATAAGCATGAAGTGAATTTTTCATTAATCTATCATCCCTGTAATCTTTAAGATAACATATAATGAGTTCCATCCCTCTTTGTAGAAATGAGATCTTTGGCAAAGAATATCACAACACACAGAATAACAGCTTCTAGTTCTTAATTCAGATGGGTATAGAATCCAAGAATTGCTGAATGTTAATTTCCATCTGATTACTAAAATCGAAATCATTATTTTCTTAATAGCTGTAAGCATACTAAGTGCTTAAAGAAAATCAAAATGTTTATTTAACCAGGAAAACAAATGACTTGGGGGAGGGAGGAGAGGGTTGGGCATGGTTCTTTTGTGCCTGTGAAAAAATAATAAGAAATTACAGGCAGCTAGGTGGCGTGTGGATAGAGCACCATCCCTGAATTTGGGAGGATCTGAGTTCAAATCTGTTTTCAGACAGTTAACACTTCCTAACTATGTGACCCTGGGCAAATCATTTAACCCCAGTTGCCTCAGCAAAAGAAAAAAATACTAAGAAATTTTAGTGAATTGTTAATTCAATATTTATCAATAGCATGACATATAAATAAATAAAAATTACTGTCCTTTACATTGATAGAAGCATAGTATCTAGAATCCCTGGATTCTCCTTCCTCAGACCATATCTAAACTAGCAAATTCAGATCTGTGCTCAACATTTTAAGAAGATTAACAAGTAGAGAGGCAATATGGTATGATGAGTAGACAGCCAGCCCTAGAACAAGGATAAAGTGGATTCATTCCTCACCTCTGCACATGGCTCTGTAATCCTGGGCAATCCAGTTTCTCTGTGCTCTGGAAAAATTCTTTACAGTTAGGGTGCTAACTTGCATTGGGAAAGGAAATCTCCTCATTAGGAAGATTCCAGTTTCTGTCCTACTCTCTGTTAATAAATAGTCAAAAGCTGATATCCCCAAGTAGTGTTAGAAATAGAAATCCATTAAAGAACTGAAGTCATTTATCCAAAAGAAGGGAAGACTCAGGAGAAATATTATAGTTATCTTTAAGTATTTCAAAGGTTCTCATGTGGAAGAGGAAATAGACTTATTTCTTTTGGGGGAGGAGGGCGTGTGTTCAAAGTGCAAACTAGAGTAATAAGTATTAAGTTACAGAGAAATTGACTTAGGATATATATATATAGAGAGAGAAAACACAAACACACTCAAACATATAAATGTATATACTTCAGAAACATTTTCTAGTAATTATAATTGCCCAAAAGTTGAACAGATTTTTAAAAAATTCTTGAGACAGTATAACTTTATGAAATCTATCATATACGATTACAAGTTCTTGGAATAGTTTTCTCTAGGATCTGCATACTTTGCCTGTGCCAGTCAAAAGCATTGAAGAAATTGGGACCTCCTCATACTCCCATATAGTAGTAGTATTCATCTTAGTGCCACACAGATCTGATACAAAATAGCATGAATCTGATCAAAGCATTACAGTAATTTCCTTTTGAGAAGAAGGAATTACAAAAGGTAGACCATGAGATTTAGTATCTGAAGCCAGGAAAGAGGGGAAAGGATATCAAGGAAGAGGAGGTGATCCAAAGTATTCAGTGCCACAAAGAAGATAAGGAAAATATATCATTGAATTTGGCAATAAAGAGGTTATTAGGATGTTATTCTACCTCAAGTTCTTCAATGAGATTTGTGACTAAAATTCAGTAATTAGTATTTTATAGGAATGAAGAGAGAATCCAAATGGCAAGAGGTGATGAGGAAGTGGAGGCAATGACTATATATTATTGATCTGAGTTTGACAACAAAGGGAGGATAAGAAGAGAGAAGAAATGTGTAGGACAGTGAAGAATGGAAAGCATTTGTAGTAGGGGATAAACAGAGAGATGAGAATATCAATCAGTCAATCAACAAGTTTTTGCCAAATGCTTAATTAGCACCATGCTAATTGCTGGAAATAGGAAAAAGTGAAACACTGCTTGATTTCAAGGATGTTACATTCTGAGGAGGAATACAACATGTACATCCACATATATTCATATTTTTTTAATGGAACAGCTAGGCGACATACTGGTTAGAGCACTGGCTCTGGAATCAGGAGCACTTGAGTTTATATCTGACCATAGACATGTCACTTACTAGCTATGACTCTGGGCAAGTCACTTAGCCCTGATCACCTCATCAAATAAATAAATAAATATGAATACAAGATGGCTTTGGAAAGCAGTACATTAGTGCAGAAGGGATGACTAGAAAGGGTCATTGTCGAATGGAGGAAATGGGTGAACCTTGGATTCAGGATAGAGATGGAATAAGCTTAGCAAAGACAAAGGACGCTAAGTCCTCTGAGATGAGAGTTTAGAAGCCTATAATGAGGAACAGAGTTTGAAACTGCATTCATGCTACATTTACTTGTATTAGGATGTTTGATGTGCTGAGCTTTTATGAAGCTCCAGCAGACTACATCACAGGTATAAACAAACCACATAATACCTAGTAAAAGACCCTCTTGAAAAGTGAAAATATTATATAATAATTTTCAGAAACAACCATACAATTATATTTGTAAAGCTTTATAGGCAGGGACAATTAGAATTTTTTTAGATGAAGTTTAGTGATGTATTATTCAACAAAGGAAGATCCTGTTGCAATGTGAATTTTATTACTTCTTTATGATAGACAATTCAGGAAATGAAGTTCACCCATGTTTTTCAAAAGCCTGATGTTATTCACACTGATGAACACTGTTTCTGTTTGGATATTACAGCACTTTTATGTAATGGAAAGTTTCATAAGCACTTGCAAGACATCTTTGTTCCCCTGGTCGTTCGCTACGTGGACCTCATGGAATCTTCCATCGCCCAATCTATTCACAGAGGTTTTGAGCAAGAATCGTGGCAGCCTGTCAAGTAGGTACCCACCCTAGTATGAATGGTGCCTCTGCATTCTTGTACCTGACCTTGTAAGGGTCACCATGAGCTATTTCTTATGGTGTTCCCTTTCCACATTGTTTGTTTCTTCACAGGAACATCGCCAACAGTCTTCCCAATGTAGGTCTTCCAAAAGTTCCAAGTCTGCCTCTTAATCTTCCACAGATACCTAGCTTTTCTACACCATCCTGGATGGCTTCTTTATATGAGTCCACGTGTGTATCCTCACTTTTCTCTCCGTGGCGTGTTAGCTAGTGCATGACATTGCCATGTTGTGTATAGAAGTATTTGGTGTGCATGGCATTTGTAATTGTTGGCAGAAAGACACCATATAGTGTGTGTGTGTGTGTGTGTGTGTGTGTGTGTGTGTGTGTGTGTTGTTACAGCTATTGAGTTAAGCATAGAATATCAGTGATTAGCAATTTATAGCATAAAGTCACAGCAATGTGATATAGTTAATATCCCACTTTAAATCAATGCAACAAAGATCATTTAAGACCCTGGTTGATAACTGTGAACTAAATGATATAAATACAATCCTTCATATTTAACTAATGAGCAAGATAAGCTGTTTCCCTCAGGGTCCTTGGGCTCACCTTACTCTTAAATAACTAAATGACTTCTCTAGTGCATGCAGGAAATAGTTCTAAAATTTTCAGTGATAACAGATATTTTTTCTGTTTTTGTGGAAATTCTATATTTAAAAGGATACTCTCAGGAAAGAGGTTGAGCTTGCAATTATTCCAATCTTGCGATCATTCTTGTGGCTTTTCAATATGCACTAATCCTCCATTAGAGTTCTTATGTTTAAATTGTCTTTATGATAAAAAACCTCCATAACTTTTCTATATAACTCTTTCATGTACTCTACCATATAGCCAAGATAATATAGATATCTCTCTATTCAGGACCAAATTTAATACTGTCTTATAGTTTGATAGGACTTGGGATATTGCAAATCATTTTCGTGTTACATTATTTCTCTATATCTCCATAACAGATCAACAAATTCAACACTACAGATGGGACAAAGATTGTTATCCTCATTTTAAAGATTGGGGAAATTGAAATACAAGACAATTAAATGATTTGCCCAAGATCCTATAGTGAAGTGACACTGGAAATCTGTCCAGTCTCCTCCTTTTCTAAAAGTCTGGGCATCTTTCCACTATTCCCCCACTCTGTGCAAAATAGCAGTGAAGCTTATTGAGATAAGCCTTTTAGATGAAGACATATTTACAACACTTCCATGAGCTAGTGTCGAAACAACTGTGAAAAAGATAATTTGAAAAAAATATTTTGACAGTATTCTTGCAAGTTAAACATCATCCTTGTGCCCACAGGAATTATTAAGGTTTTATGTTACACATGAACTTTTTTTCTTACAGAAAAAAGCTTTGGGCTCTTTTAGTGTTCATGGCTCCCTTGTGTGTCAGTGTCTGTGTATTTGCAAGGGATTACCTAGAAAGTATATTGAATAACATTTCTCTAGACTTCTGGAATTTGCTAATGGGAGGAGTAATCGTTCTTTACCTCTTTCCTTTTTTTTGCCTTTCTTCCCTCTTGATATGAGATTCTAGCAATTTAGATTGATCTGAGAAGTCATTGTCAGTCATTTCTCAAAACTTGAAATATAATGTGTGACCTTCTGAGTCCCTTGTCATCTATCCTTTGGAAGTCATTTTCTTAATAGTTTAAGTTTCAAGATAGAAGTATTCATGGTATATTATAGCATTTTTAATTGCTAGAATTCTATTTCTCTGAATAGAGAAAGAACATGCTTCAAAGAATTGGCCACTGTTATCTTTGTCTGTCAAGGTTATCACCATTAGATAGTTTGGCAAAGTTCCCAGAACTACTCAAAATGTTATTTTCTTCTAAAATTTGTTTTTAAAAAGAAATTTTGATATAGAGGACTTGCTAGAAATTGAGTGCTTTTCATTTTTCTTCATATGTAGTACTAAACAGTGCAGATATTGTTGGGGTAGAGGGGAGAAGTAATGTTACAAGAACTAAGACTAACTAGGGTTCAGTTCAGATGGCTACTTTTGAGGCAGCTTAGTCAAGTAGATGCAGTTAAAGGCAGAGGGTTAATTCTCTAAATTGTGTGAATATTTTAAAGGATAAGTTTTATTTCTGTTAATGTGTGAAGACAAAAAACATGCATTAGGAGGAGCTCTTTATCCCCTCCCCTTTGTTGATAAAGTTCCTTGTATTTCATCCTTTTTGTATTAAAACTGGCTACTAGGAGTAACCTTTCCTATTGGCATTTTTCAGGCACCCACCAAGGGATCCATTGTTCATAGTGATGCTTTTTAAATGCTCATAGTGCCATCATGACATCATAGTTTAGACCTTTTTTGGGGGGAAGGGAAATAAACTCCAGCTGAGTTGTTTGCTTATGGAAGAACACATTTTTATTTTAACATTTATACTTTAAAATTAACATAACACCTATTTATTCAACTACTTCCATTAAGAGTCATGTTCTGTGGGTGGGATATTAATAGATCACCAAAGAAGAAAAAAAGATGCAAAAAAAATATGAACCCACATTTTAATTGTTTGCACTTATCAAAAGGTCAGTTTTCATTAAATTTAGTATATGTTATATTATTGATTTTTGTGGAACTGAGCAATCACAAATGCACTGTAATGAACATCAGTGAAAGAAATGCTCATATGAGCAGATCCTAGATCCCCTGTATTTTAGAATGAAAGTATGGAAAAGTTCTAAATAATTACTTTAATTTACAAGGGAAAAAAGGAAAAAAAAAACTCATACAGAAATAAAAGGAGATGGAATTTCCTACCAATTATATATAGTACATGTGAAATATTACAATTATCATTTAAGTTCTTCACTGGAAATGTTGAGGGTGCTTTTCTTTGGTATTGTCCTGCTTTCATTTTATATTTAGCACAGGAAAAAAAGTAAATATGCACTTGTATTAGCTTTTTGTTTTCAAAGAAATATCATTGCAGTGTTGTCAGTTGTTTTGTTGGTCCTTTTGTTTAATGGTACATTTGGGGCATTGAATATTAAGGTTTGGGAGATATTAAGAGAGGAAGGTGCTATGTTCAGTATTCAGTGTTTTGCTATGATTAGTCCCCTGAGAAGTTAACTCAAAGGATACCTTGGCTAGACATACAGCAAACTATGAATTATTGGCAGAAGTGAGTAAGAAAAGCACACTGAATAGGTGATAGATCTGAGACTCTTTGTTGAGAAAAAAAAAACAGCTTTTAATGAGCCAAAATGGGAGGTTTTCTTCTTCCTTTCTAGTTAGCTAATTAAGATATTTTCTAAATAAGATTTGTATATTTTTATAATTTGCAGCTTTTTATTTTATATATTTTCATCCATACTTTTATAGCAAACTAGAGGTTTTCCCAGTGTAAGTTATTTTCTAAGGATCATATATTTCTAATAATTATTGAATTCATGTTGGTACATGAGTCATTTAGGGGATATTTTATGCTTTTGTTCTGATTTTATGGTTCATTGTTTTAAAGAGAATTTGTTTTTTATCTTCAAAAACACCCTTCTACAGAATAACTACGTGTAAACATAATTTAAGTTCATGAAAAAAAATAATAGCAAGATGCTCCTATTCAAATATTATATGTAGTAGTATACAAATAACCTCCATACATGGTGTGAAAACACAGTCCCCTAGAGTCATTTACAATGGTAGTTAACACAAAGCAAATCATAGTTCCATATTTAGTTGTGGGGTTTAGAAGCACACTCATTTTTTTCCTAGTTCCAGAGCAACCTGAGTGTCATTTGGGTGTCAGATCATACTTTTTTTTCTAGCCACATGATTCCCTGTCTGAAAAAAACAAGGAGAGGATTAGATGTATTGGCACAGAAGGATTTCAGAGTAGGTAAAAATAATCCATATTTCCAAGCCTGGATTAGTTTTTGCTTCTTTAATTGTTTATACATGTTTCAACACCCTAGAATTTAGAATTAGAAATTACCATTAGTCACATGCTTGCCATTAAATAGGTGCACAGACTTGTGCAGATACCAAGAGCAGAGCTGTAGTTTATATCTATAGTTTTGAATTATCTGGAACAAAATATATTTATCTAACTCTCAAAGTCATGAAATCTGATAAAAAAAACATTGAAATTACTCATTCCTTCATGTGAGTATTAATTTCTTCATGAGTAAAGCTCTCTTTTCCATTTCATTTTCCTCCTTTATTTGTGTCTTTAATGTTTTAGTTCATAGTCTTCTCTTGTTCACCTACTTACTATTAAAGAAAGGGCAAAGAAAGCTTTGGGAAAGGGAAGAATAGTACTGATTTAACAGAGCAGATGCTACCTGTGGCAATATTAAGATATACTTTATTTTCCCTTTTTCTAGCAATGGATCAACCACTTCTGAAGATCTCTTTTGGAAACTGGATGCACTGCAAATGTTTGTCTTTGATCTACACTGGCCAGAACAAGAATTTGCTCATCACTTAGAGCAAAGACTTAAACTCATGGCCAGCGATATGATTGAAGCCTGTGTCAGAAGGTAGTTGTATCTTTTTACTGTCTTCAGCATCTGAAGTTCCATCTCTCATGATAGAATCTGTTTCACAGTTATAGAAAAGGAAGGCATGAGCACATATACACAACCTTGAGAAGGAATAAAGATGCACTAACCTTAAGAGTTCCTCAACTGTGGGGACATGTGGCGTTGATAAAATGTACAGCATTGACCTGATGCCTTTTTTCATATTTGGAACAACTCCTCTCATCAGCAGCAACTGTACCATATTAGTCATTTCTGTTGCTCTTATCTTTATCTCTCTGGGAATTCAGTGCTTTTCTTTCCCACTGTATGCCCTCCTGAGACATATGGAAAAGATCACACTCCATGTGATCCTTCAGCATATTAGACTGTATCATTGTTAGATAGCATTGCAAGCTAGCCCTCCCCACTGAATATGCTTCCAGTATTACTGTTGTCCATCTGTTTGCATTGTTGGTAACTCCTCTCTAGAATACAATATCCATTCACTGCAAGTATAGTTGTGGATTTTTCCAAATATTGCTAAAATTGCCTCTGTAATCTGTTAGCTATCTTGAAATGAACATTACATTCTAATTATGCAAAAACACTTATTACTAGGGCCATGCTTAAGACACATATGAAACAACTACAATCTTGCCAAACATAAATACTTTAGAATTCTTCAGCCTTCCCTTTCATAGGTTGACTTGTGGCAGTTTTTCCATTTGAATGTATTAGTGTAGAGAAGCATTGTATCTTGCCATTTGGTATCTTACATTAGCAAATTATTCAAAAACTATTAAATCTGGAGCTATGAGGTTTGCTATTAAAAGGGCTTTGCTTAATATAACAAGTAATATTCTTTATGGCCTTGTGAGTTTGGGTCTGCCAAACCAATAAATAGTCTTGAATTTATGGGAAAATACTCCATTCTGATATTTCCTATGAAATAGCCAAATAGAACATCATTCTACTTTCCATACCATCTGCCCAGGTATATTCATTCTTTTAGTTTCTTGTTTGAAGGTTTTCAGTTATTTCAGTTATTATATTTAACATTGTTTTCACATTTACAAATCATCTGAGAAGTATTACAGGTTGTCTTAAATGTTTTAATAAATAGAACAAGAATTGCATTTGAACTCAAGCTGCAAAAGGCCAGCAAAACAACTGACCTACGCATTCCAGCATCAGTCTGCACAATGTTTAACGTCTTAGTCGATGCCAAAAAGCAAAGTACCAAACTTTGTGCCCTGGATGGAGGACAAGAGGTGAGAGAAATCGTGCATGTAGAAATGTAGAATGTTGGGTGAACTGGCAGTACAATCATGCTATTTACAGAAGGTGTTCACTTTATTGGATTAAAAACAAGTTTTCCAACACTACATATTTAATCTTTTCTTTCACTGGGTAATTACATGTCCCTTTTTATTTTGTTCATGTCATTTTCTTCTCTATTATCTGAAAATGTAAGTCAAACTTTTTTTTAAAGTAGCTCTTGAATTCCAGGTAGGCCCCTTTACAACTTGTGTTTTCCCTTTCCACAGACTCTACTTTTTACAAACAAATTAGAGTGTTATTAAAGGACCGTTTGGTTTATACAAATTAATTTTATGCAAATTTTGAATTAAATAAAAGCAAAGGAACTACACACACACATACACGCACACACACCTCCATTAATATGGAATCTCTTTTTGGCACAAAAGGGTCCATTATTAAGGGACAATTAGAAACTTCCTGTAAAGAAGTGGAAACTGGTTGGAAAATAAGCTGCAATTTTCCTTTCTTTACAAAAAAAAAAAATCATGGACTTTGATTTGATGTGTAGATTGAGTGTTGTTTTGTATATGAAAATAAAATACCTAAAACTTTGCTAAACAATACCCTTATTGTATTCTCCCCTATGATTGGTTTTTATGTTGAGTGGGTGAATGTGAACATTTTTTCTGAATGCATCTGTTGAATTTGATATTGTTTTGCTTGATTTTTTTTTAATTTTAATTATTCTTTCACCATTTCCTTATTCTTTTCTTTTATGTCCTCCTTGGTCTTTTTATTTTCCATGGCATGTTCCAGCTTGGTAGTCAGTGGGTAAGTCCTTTTTATTTCAGAAAT
Organism: Myrmecobius fasciatus; assembly: GCA_023553655.1. Lineage (NCBI taxonomy): Eukaryota > Metazoa > Chordata > Mammalia > Dasyuromorphia > Myrmecobiidae > Myrmecobius > Myrmecobius fasciatus. The sequence continues at coordinate 5,737 of JAJPUD010022231.1, read as the reverse complement.
CTGCTTTTTTTCTTTTCACATTTTATCAATGTTTCATTGTGAAATTATGCATAAAAGTAGACATATGTATTAAATAAATCAGTTGAACCTATTTTCAGGTTTTTATGTGTTTATGAGGTAACTGCTAAAGTCTGTATGTCAACAGTCCCCCCCCCCCCCACAAAAAAAAATTGAAATCTAAGTAAATCCTTCTACATTGGGTAATGTCATAGGATTTCCTTAGAAGTTTTAGGACCCATAATTTATCACTTGCGTCTATTTATAAACAATTAAAAAAAAAAGTAAAACCACTTAAGACAAAATGCAGAGGCCTATTCCACATTACAATTTTCATCTACTACTAGTTGCATGGAATTAGCGTAATTTAGATGCATAAATAGAAGGAATTAGATTTATGAAGTATTAAGTTTTTAAAAACAGTGCTCAGGTAAAAGTTTGTCCTTTCTAGATTATATAATTTAATTAAAAATCAAGCAAGAACCAGCCAGTATACCAATGTCTCTTGTATACTCATCTAACTTTTTCAATACACAGATGCCTCTTATTGTCCAAGAATCATATATTAAATCCCTTTATTCATCTTATTTATAAAACCACCATCTCTTTTCATAATTATGACTTCCATCTATTTAGTGCTTTTTAACATCTAATGTTATTTGTTGCTGCTGTTCTAAAATCTTCTTCTGTAATAATATGGAAAAAGTGTTAGACTTGGAATTAGGAAACCCATGTTCTACATCTACTCAGCCACTAATTATCTTGATATAGGATGATGCTGGTATAGGAATTTCATTTTTCTGTGTGTCTGTTTCCTAATCTGTAAAATGAAGGGAGATAGGAGAGATTAGATAAACACAAGCCTCTTTTTTTTTTTTACTAACCTATAATCATAACAACTTATGTCTTTTGCTAACTAAAATCCCCCAAAATATCAAAGAATTATTCCATCTAAAAATAAGTTCTATATTTTCTTAAGTGCATGGTTTTAAATAGCAGCCATGATATAGATTATAAAAAATTAATTTCTCTAAAATTGACACAATTCATACATGAAGGTATATTTTAAATTCTCATAACCATGATACAAAATAGTACAAATGAATTACAGGACGAAGGGGAAGTTCACCTTTGTTTACCACTAAATTCAAAGCCATAGCCCCCCCAAAAAAATCTCTTTTCTTCATTCTGCATACCCAAGAACTGCTTTGGGCAGGAGTAAGATCTCCAGTAGCTTATTAAGCCTGTTATTCACAGAAGTCCAATTTATGGACCCCAGACTTTAGAAAATGACCTAAAAATGTTGTTTCTAAATATTTAGATACAAGGTATAATGATTCCAGCTGTTTCTGAATTTGCTTCAGTGAAAATTTTATCAGTAGACAAGTATGAAACTCCACAAACCAAGTCATAGTTAAAAGCTAAGAGACAATGTATTATTCCCCAAACCATAAGGACAGAGCCCTTGGTTGCTGTTGAGAAAACTTCCTCAGAAGTCTGCCAAGAATTGTTATACTGTGATTGCATTCCAATTTTCTCATCCCTATTAGTGCAAATCCTTCTGTGCTTGTAAATTATTATTGTTTTCTTAAGTGACATGTGATGATGCAAGCATCTTCTGTAACCACTCAGAAGAGTGCTTAATGGACTGATTAGTGGCTGAATGCTCTTACCATGTGACAGTTGTGTGAAATGAGTCAGCAATCCAGTCTTGGCCCTCCAGGACAGATGTTGAGATCACAAAACCGGCACCCTATTTAGAAACCTCGTTAGCCATCACAGCAGAAAAGCAGAGCATTCAATGGGCCATAGGCATTCATCTGTCCTCAAAGCCACTTCATCCCATCGGGTGAGGATGAAAGCACGTTAATGGGGCAACATGGGGGCCCATCTTTCCTTGTGCTCTGTTTGTTCTCAGAAGCAATAATCCAGCACCTTTAAAATTTATCCCAGAAGTTGTGGCAAAACTCTTAAGATTACTAAACTGAAACAGGGAGGTGAATTGATGTTTTGGTATAAAATAAAGCAGGGATTTTATCTAAATGGCTACTCCTTTAATTCCCTGTTTTCATATCTAATAAGATCTAGAAAAGCAGCAGAAGTCTTGAGGGTGTTACCTTTCCCCTAGAAAGTACAGTGAGAATTGTTTATCCCTGGAGCAGGAATCAAAACATCTGTTTATCTTTTTTGTATAAAGAGAAAAAAGCCCCTGAAGTCAGGAGGACCTGAGCTCAAATATGGTCTCATACACTTAACACTTCCTAGCTATGTGACCCTGGGTAAGTCACTTAAATCCCAATTGCCTCAGCAAAAAAAAAAAAAAAAATTAAAAATTAAATTTAAAAAAATAAAAAATAAAATAAAGAGGAAAAAAGTCTCAAATAGGGGTTGAGTACCCATAACTATGAAAGGCCTATAATATGATGATGTCAGTTCAAAATCTGAGATTTTCATAACATTTTTGGTATGAACAAAACAAGCCTCCTGCATTCCTAATTTTTAATATATAACATATGTGTAAATGAAGATTATTCCTCTTTGGCTATAAACCTCTGCTAGGAGCTCCAATGAAACTATTTTTAATATCATCCTATTCTCATAAACAAAATTTTCTCTAGTATTGAATAGTGCAGTGTTATAATAGAAAGACTGATTCTGGAATCTGAGGAGCTGGGTTCAACTACCCCCTCCAAGACTCTTTTATTGTGTGACATTGGAAAAAATCACTCAGATGAACTCTGAGGTCCCTTTAACTGTAAATCTATGATATATATTGTTAGCTCTGAATTATTTATTTAGGGGATTTTGTGTGATATTAAATGTAAATCCTAGATCACCTTCTGAACACTATTCATAGTGTTTCTGGACCATCTCCACCTATTATCCAATCAAGGTGTATATAGATGGTTATATTATTATCAAATTATATTACTACTCCCTCAAACCGAACTTATTTTTGAAAGTTAATTTGAGTAAGGCTTCACAATGGAGTAGATAGAGCTCAACCTAGCATCAAAAATACTTCAAGACCCATTTCTGGCACATACTGGCTATATGACCCTGGTCAAACTATACTTTTTAGTGTTCCAGGAAACTATACAAATTAGAGATAAGCCGCGTCTGTATTATAAAAGTCCAGGAATTCTGTATATCAAGAGAATCATAGGTCTGGCCCCAAAAAAATTTCTGGAGAAATTTTAATCATATAATATATATCTTATTATTAATAGAATAATATATGATAGAATATAAATTCCATTATTATAGGGATTGCTTCATTCTTTGACAGTACTTGGAATATGGAAGATGTTTAATAAATGCTTATTGACTGATTGAAGTAGTCTAAAATCCAATATAAATAAATTTTCAACTATCCAATGCTTTGGATTAATTAATATCAATTAATTAATATCAATTAATTAATATGAATGCAGTTACCTAGAAATCTCTTTTTAAACTTTAATTAAAACTAAATCTAGCTGTGATTTTAAAAAATCCATAGGTTCATGATGTATTTTATCCTTTTGAATTGGGGGATTAATGAAATCTTCATTGGCTCATCTCATATTTGCTTTCAAGAAACATAGGGTCTGATTTGATTCAAAAGTGTAACTCAGAAAGATATTCCAAGAACTCTTGAACAACAGTCCCTGAGTGATATTTGAACACCTTTTGAGGCCATTAAGTGACCCAATAAAATTATTCAACTTGAAAAAGTTAAGTCAAATGAGGATAAATTAATGTCTTCTATTGGACCAAATCCCAATAGCTGAGAAGATTTGGGGGTTTGGTTGGGGCCCAATCCATTGGATTATTTCCAGTTGAGTATCTTTCTTTAAAGTCCTCCTTTGGTCACCCCAAAAATAAAAGTCTCTAAGCTCATAAAAAATGAAATAAGCCTTGAATCCATATCCTGAATCCCTTCCCTAATCCACACTGAAGTGTAGCTATAGTCTGAGACTGGATTCATTCCTTCTTGCTTGAAGAGACGCCAAATCAGAGGGAAGGGGGGTTTATGAAAAGAGAGTGGCAAAACATGAGATGGGCAGCAGAGTCTATTTACATAAACTCATCCACCACCCAGTCAGCTTTACAACTTTCAGTTTAGGGGAGAGGGGGTGGACTTAGAGAGAAGAATGATTTTTTCCTAGCAATTTGGTGAGGGGTAGGGAATGGCTTCCTCAGCAAACCAGCCTTCTCTCTGAATAGTTCAGTTGCTGGGGGCTTAGGAAACATATTCTTGTGAGGGCTTGCCTGGCTTAGAAAGTTGTGGGTAATTTAGGCTGGATCAGGACTTTAACTGCCAGCTGGCTTTTTTAAGACTCTACTTTTCTTTCTGTTCCCCCCCACCACCCCACCCCTGCCCTTTTTATATACTTTGAGCTATTGTAAAAAGCAGGAAGTGTGGCTGTACCTCAGCAACAGCAAGCTGCTTTCCATGTTTCAAATCAAATCCTTTTGCTATTTTGGAGAGTTCTAGTATGGAGGATAAGGCCACAGATTCAATAATCATTTAATTCTGCAAACCCTTAATGTTTCATTGAATAAAATATTTACCTTCATGAGAAAAGATATTTAGAGAGGTGTTTTTAAAGAATGGACATATATATTATATAAAATACACATGATTTATAATTTTTATATGTTTGTCATCCCTTTTTCCACTCTCCCATCAAAAACATGTAAGAATAGCTACACATATAAATATACACAAACATAAATTTATTCTTTCCTCTGTGGGGTTTCATGAAGGAAGAAGTTTATTAGATATAATTTTCATGACCCAGTAAGAAAAAAAAAATCATTTCCTTGATACACCAAAGCAGATCCAAGTCAGTATTTTGCTCTGTGTGGAAACTTTGAGACATGTTTTCAGAAGGAGTTTTGAAAGACACCTTTCAAAAACTTACATCTTAGCAAACTCTTCACTTAGCAGCTGCTAAGTTGGTCTAATGTTTATACTGACCTCAGTACTTTCCCTCTGTGCATTATGTTTGCCATTCCAAGAAGCCTTGAACTATCAAGATAGGGTTAGTCTTTACAAGTCACATTTTGTGTGAAGTGGCTATTGGGGACAATGAACTGTCAGATAAATGTTTCTAAAGGAAGAATTACTGTTTAAATTGATGTGCCTTCACAGGGCAGTATAAGCCCTAGCTCCTGCTAATTTAAGAATAGCATCTGTAGTATTCTCTAAAGAAAGGGGGGAAAGTCTTTCAGGTTTATTTTAAACATATCTTTTTTTGTATTTATTTAAAGGCTTCTTTTTCATGAGGAAGCAGGACTGTGACTGTGGAGAGGGAATGCTGTTTCATAATACCTATTATGGCCTATTAATTTGTTACCATCCATTCACCTTTGTTGATGAAATTTTAATTTTGCCCTTCCTTGAGCATATTGTAAGAATTGTATAAACTGCTGCTCCCCATGCTGACAAAAAGGTCCTTTTAGAATGAACAATTGAGAGCTCATTTTGTTTCTAGAGCACATTTAAAATAACTTATGAATGAGAGTTGTCAGACATGAGATGCTGTATTAATTAAATCTTTTTCTAGTCTTTTTGCTTCGCCAGCTAAACCAACCCTTTAGAAAAATACACGACCACCGTAATTATAGAGGAGGAGACAAAAAAGTATCCTTCACATTCCTTCGCCTGAATAAGAATAAGAACTCAATTCATCTAAATAATAACCCCATTAGCTGCTTAACTCGACAGTGTGCATGGGAAAATTTTCAACAC
>JAJPUD010022230.1:0-21774 GCA_023553655.1 Myrmecobius fasciatus | reverse complement strand
GCATCTCTGCCCCCAAAATCCCCAAAGTGGGTCATGAAAAGTTGGCCGTAGCTGAAAATGATTAAACAGCAAAGAAAACAATACGGATTAACAAGCATTTAATAAATGCTCACTCTGTTCCAGGGGTCACCTGAGGAAGCACTGAGGGGACACCAAGGAAGCCTGCAGGGCTCAGAGCTGGGCACGGTGCTCTGTGTGTGTCTCCTCAGCTCACAACAGAGTGATCTGCCCCTTTTTATCCGGGTGCAGTCCGAGATCACAGTAGTTCTGTCCCTCTAGCATCAGCCCAGGGGCTCCCTGAGGACCCTCCCTGTGTCTCTCCCAAGAGACCAGGGACTTTTGGGGAGATGGGGACGTGCCTTGTCTCTCAGGCTGTGCCCTTCTCCAGGGCAGGGCTATGCCCACTCCATCAGACAGAAGCCTGGGCTTGTCTCTAGATGTTTCTTGGAGGCAGGGACCATGTCTTCTCCCTCTTCCTGAGTGACTATCCCTGCATCAAACCAGCAGAGCTTGTTTTTCTTATACAACCAAGGACTCCGGAAGGGTAAGAATTGGGTCCCAACCAGTTTTGAGCCCAAATCGTACCACGGTAATAATTCACCTTTTTAAGGATTTCCTCAGAGCCCTGTGGGACGTTGGCATAGGGCAGCCCCTGGAGTTACACCACGTGTAAATGGCAGCTCTGGATTTCATGACACTCTGTACCTGTGGAGGTGCTCCAGGTCTCTAGGATCTGTGCTCCAGGCTCATTCGTGGTCAGGAGGAAGCTTACCTCTTTGCAGGTTCTTTGCTTTATAGGACTCATTGTATACTGATTCCCTGGGCCATTCTCAAGGAGTTCACCGCCAGGCTCACCAGCTTCCTTTCCTCCCCACTTCCTCCTCTCCATAAACTAGGGGATTGTAATACTCCCGAGGATGCCTCCTTAAACTCCCAAGCTGGACCCCTTTGGTCCCCTGGCCTCCTCCTGTGTGCAGCCCCACAAGGAAACCTTGTCTTCAGCCACAAGTTGTCTCCATCTTTAATTAGAAATTCTGACATTTTCCTGTCGGCATCTGATCATACCTGCAGTCCTTCTATCACCCCCCCTGCTCTCATCCTCTGCCTTCCCTGAGACCTCGGTAATTCTCAGACCTTTAGTGGGCCTTTCTTCATTTGCCATTTCATCTCTACACGACCCACTTCTCTCAGTTCTGTTTCTATTAATCAATAAACATTTATTAAGCACCTACTATATGCAGGCCACCGTTAAGCTCCGGGAATAGAAAAACAGGTAAAATGCAGAACTTGACCTCAAGAAACTGACACTTTGATGACTGAAACGTGTATGACTCAGTGTGGTAGGGTTGTTGAGGTAGACTGATGCCCCAGATAGGGTTCTTTTGGGTTTGGGGAAGAGCAGTATCCCTCAGAGTCTTGCTGGGAGCTGGATGGCAAAGGAACAATGAACGATTTGCAGAAAGCTAGAAGCTGCATCTGCCCCTTTGTCACCCCGAGCTCCTGGGCAGTCTCCACTGAAGTCCAATCAGTTTTAGGTGGAAATGTGGTGGTCTGAACTGTAGCAGGGCGGGGTGCTTGCCCAGTGCCCCCTGGAACCACGAGGGGCAGGCCATCTCCTTTGCCCAGAGCTGGCAGTATCTCCGCTGTTCTATGACCAGCAGTTGCTCCCTCAAGACAGTCCAACTATGATTTCTGGTGTCTCCCACAAATAACCAAGCTGCTACTGATAAGCAGTACAAAGCCATAATTCCAAAGGACAAAGGCTGCTTTCTTTCTGGGGGGTAGCTTAGCAAATGTCATTATTAGCAAATACCCTTAAGGGTGACTTTAGGGATAAGGAGAAGCAGGTGTTTGGGGAGCAGGGGACAGGCACACCATTTGGGAGGCCTTTGGCAGGTGATGTCGCCTTTGGGGGTGCAGCTGTAGCCACCTCTTTCTTCTGGTTCTAATCATTGGATTTTGGGAAAAGTTGGGAAATCTGGCACTGAGAGAAAATTCAAAGGCTTGGGAGAGTCCTTGTGAAATCCACCAAATCTGATGGAAATCGTTTCTTAGATCAAAGTTTCAGCATCTTGGGGCAGGATCTGATTACCTGTAGAAAAGCCCAGCAGGACTATGCTTGAGTTCCCAAGGACACCGAGGGTGAGATAAGCTGGGTGACTGCCCGGTGACTGCGGCTGCAGGTGTGGTTTTCTATCCTATGATATAATAAGGTGGTGAATGATATAGTCTGGGTGCAGAGAAGCTGATATCAGGGATGCTGGGGCAAGCGATTGTGAAAGATGAACAAGGAAAAGTTTTCTTCATGGGTGCCTGGTTCAGTATTCTGGGGGCTTGAATGGAGCTTTCGTGCTTGTCCCTTATGGTGAATTGGAGAAATTAATTTCAATATATCCTAACTAAAACAGTGACTCATGTAAAATCCTTAACCATACTTAACATTTGGGACCAGTGATCTTCAAGAAATTCTAGTTGTCTTTTTATCCAGACCAAGATCGCATTTATAGAAGAGCCAGGAAAAAACTTTTAGGAAAAGGGATTCATTATTCAATAGAACTGATGATTCAATATATTGATTTTATTGGTGTGGGAATCTGGAGGTAGAAGATCCTGCCTCTCCTGCTTATTGTGTGACCTCAGGAAAAGTCACACCCAGGCCTCAGTTTCTTGGTCTTTAAAATGAGGACATTGGACTAGGTGGCAGCTTAAGGTCCCTTATAGCTCTAATTCTTGGACTTCATGGTGGACTACCCCTCCAGTATTAGGATGTACCACAACAGAACGCATACATTATTCCCAATAGAGTCACCAAATCCCCAGTGTTGTTCTTAGGTCGGACCAGCAGTGCTAGGAGCCAAACTATCCCTTAAAGGTCAATTGAATATAATGAAAACTTAATGGTATTTTTTCTCAGTTGTTCCCAATATAATTGTTTTATAGAACAAGTTTGGGATTATTATAAATCAAGAACAGATTTGGGGGACTTTGAATTAATAGGTGACAGTGGAGCCCATGAATACATTACAGATTCCACTTTGAGGAAGTTGCACCTTTGATAACTGGTAGATAGAGTGAAGTAAGACTTTCCAAGCACCTCATATTTTTGGAACCTCATTAACGACCCCATGAGGTAGATATTATAGATATTACCGACATTTTGCAGATTAGGAAACGGGCTCCAGTAAGAGGGGCAGAAATGCCTTGGACAGAGAGGAAATGACTTGGCCAGTGTCAGGGACCGTATTCATCTAGCTCTTCACAACCCCCCAGCCCCAGCTTCCCCACCACGTCCCACGTTGTGATGGTGCATGAGGCTGACCAGAACAAATTCCTGACCTAAATTGTGGGAAAAGTGAAGCAAGACAAGAATCTTCTGACACTTGGTAGCTGTGTACCCATGGTACATCTGTAAGGTAGAAATACCTCCTCCTGGCTTGTGAGAAACAAATGACGTAAGGTACATGAAGCACCTATGAAGCCTTTGATCTCCCCTAAGTGGTAACTGCTATTACTGTTAACAGGTAACAGGTATCAGGTAAAAAAAAAAAAAAGCCAGCTCTGGCTCTCAAGGAATTACTACTGGAGGACGACAATTCATAAAAGGAAGCAAACAGCTGGGGGTGGGCTGGGGAGAAATTGGAGAATGTAACTGTCATTTGAGCCCCTTTATTGGCCGTATTTCCAACTTGTTTGGATTCCCCAAAGACAGAAGAGTATGTGTTTGGGGCCTTTCTATTGTTGTATGGGGGAGTTCATAGTAGTAAGATATATGCCAGTAACCATTCAATTTCCCTTATAAGTCCCTATAGAATCCAGCTATTCTATCATCCTACATTAATAGAAAATATAACATTGAAACTTAGCTATTGTTAGCTATATATTAAGATATGCACACAGGAACTCAATAAAATATGGGAAACATAGTCTTGCATTTATCACAAGTATTTGGTTTTCCTGCTTTTTCTTGGTGGGAGGAGAAGAATAAATGCTAATTAATTGAAAAAATTGTGATAGATGCAATCAAGACAAGGATGAAGGAGAAAAATATACATGCTGTGTCATTCAAAACATGATTTATTAGTCACTTTCTAACAAAGTTTGAATGACAGTTTAAACTATCTGGTCAAGAATGAATTCTCCTAAGAAGGTTTCCTTATTTTGTTATTCTATTCATATAGCAGCATCAAGATATTTTCTGGAAGAAGAGGAGCTGAGGGAAAACAATTAGGATTGTTGGTTGGAGAAATGGCAGTGGCCTGAGATTTACTGATGGGAAAATATTCTCCAATTCCTTCTCCCAGATTGTATGGCCATTTATCACAAATCTCTCCTTCCCAACCCCTTCTCTTAGCAGAGCTACAACCGGCATTGCTGGGAATGTGCTTTGGAATCCCAATCTCCCCCAAAACTTTTGTGCTTTCTTCTTTCTCTCTTTAATCATTCCTAGCAGGAATCATCCATCCCTAACTATAATTTGGAGTTAAAGCTGGAATTAAAGTTTTTTCATAAACCCTGGAGGAAAAGAAAGATTCCTATCTCGGGGCCTTAGGGTTTAAGTATGCAGTGATAGGACTGAGAAAGGTAATAAACGTGTTCTTGGGCCATAGAGATTTAGACAAAAGATGCAAGATATGTAAGATATATATCTCTCTTTGCATGGGCATGTAAAGATGAGTCCCTAATTCTCTAAGGGCTTGTAACTGTATGAATAGTTTTTCTCTCATCTTTTTTTTTTTTTTTTTTAATTAATGAGATTTATCTCCGCCCACCCCCACCAAGAAAAAGCAGGAAAACTAAACACTTGTGACAACAGCAATCAAGCAAAACACGATCCAAAATACAGGTCTCATTCTGCATCTTGAATCCATCCCTTCTCAGTCAAGAGATAAGCTTCATCATGAGTCCCGGTCACTGCATTGGTCAGAATTCTTAAGTCAGACTTTACAAGGATGTTGTTGTACAACTTCGTCGGTTCTTAAAGCCTGGGTTCAAAGAACCCAGATCTTTCAGCATCTCCTCTCACAGCTGTCCCATTACACGGGCCCATTTGTTCATGACTCCCTCAGCTGATGGGCACCGCCTTAACCTCCAGTTTTTTGCAAGTAACAGAGAAAGCTGATAAGCTTCTGCATAAATGGGTCATTCTTCTCTTTCTTTCATCTCTTCAGTCTAATAAGTATTTTGGGAGAAGAATTTATGTATGAAAGAATGAAGAATCATGTATTAGGTTCTTATTGTTATGTCAAGCATGATGTAAATTGTGATGAGGAGTCTTTTTATCACTTCGCTGCCATTATTTGTATATATTTCTGCTTCTTGGGTTCTTTATTTCCAATCTTCTAATTCTGCATCATTTCTGTCTTATTTCCTTGTTTTTTGCTCATTTCTCTATTTTTGGTCTCTGACTTTCTGTATACATCCGTGTTTCCATTTCTTGGTGTCTGGCCTGTTTTTTTAAATTATTATTTTTAAATTTCTGCATATTTATTTTTGTTTTTCTGCTTGTTTTCACTTCCTGTTTCTAGGTCGGTCTCTCAGTGCGTCCCGGTCACGTGATCAGGAGGAACGGCCAGGTTTCGTCACGTGGGCTGCTTTAAAAAAAAAAAAAGGTCGTAGTGCGCATGCTACAAACGTGGCGGTCTGGCACCGCCTCCGGTCCCTCCGAAACTAGCGGTTTCTCATTTGCCACCAGGTATCTCTTTCCTCCTCGGCCGCGGCTTCCCGCTCCTGCCGCCCTTCCCGGGCCAGCCGGGAATCACCGCCATCCCCTGGAGCATCGTTACAAAACGGGGACCCCCGTCCGTGACGTCACCGCGCAGCGTGGTCACGCAAGTCAAGGGGCGGGGTTTTTTGCTTTCAGCCCCAGAGCTTCCTGGGAAATGAAGTCTTGGAGCCACATTCCTTCTTGTCTCCTGGCAACTTGGGGAGGGGAGCGTGGTCTTGGAAGTAGTGGAGGGGGATTGGAGGAGGAACATGTCCCACATGATTGGTGAACCGCCCCAAGGATGAGCAGAGGGAATGGAGGCAGAAAGACCCAGATTCAAATTCTAACCAGCATTTGTTGTGTGGGATTCATTTAACGTTTCTTGGTTAAAATGAATAACAGTGATAATAATAGTAATAATAATGGCTGGTTCTTATGAAGCCCTTTAATCTTTGCAAAATGCTTTACAAATGTTTAATTAGATTCTAACAAGAGATGGGTGCCATTATTCTCTCTTTTATAGATGAATAACCTGAAGCAGGCAGAAGTTAAGTGACTCGATCAGGATCACAGAGCTTTTAAGTGTCTGAGACAGGATTTGAACTCAGATCCCAAAGCACACAGAGCACTAGGCTTGGAGTCAGGAAAACTCATCATGAGTTCAAATCCAGCCTCAGACACTCACTAGCTGGGTGACCTTGGGCAAGTCAGTTCACCTTGTTTGCCTCAGTTTCCTCATCTGTAAAATGAGCTGGAAAAGGAAATGGCAAACCCTCCTGTGTCCCCCCCAATGGAGTTGACTGAATAACTGACCTGGTCCTAGTGCGCATGCTCGTTATTGGAGAGAAAAAGTCACACATGCCCTTCCACAAAATTATCACCCAGGGCTCAGGAAACCCCTCGCCACAAAAGGAACTTGGCTCTGAGCTCAGACTAGCTTCAGTGCCAGGGGAAGCCTGGCACCCCTAACTCTCCCCCAAAGAAATCCCTCTCAGTGTCTGAGTCAGCATATCCCAAACCTAGTGCCCCAGGGAAATTTGTGTGTAAAACTGAGATCTGACGCCTGCCCAGGGTCTCCCAGAAGGGATTCCTAGGATCCTTTCCGGAACACTTACCAATAACTTATTGCACAAAATAATGGATGGGGTAGCTAGGGGGCACAGTGGATAGAGCACCAGCCCTGGAGTCAGGAGGACCTGAGTTCCAATCTGGTCTCAGACACTTAACATTCCCTAGCTGTGTGACCCTGGACAAGTCACTTAACCCCAACTGCCTCAGCAAAAAAGCAAAAACAACCAAAAAAGCCCCAAAGTAATGGATGTCAGGTATAGGGCCGCCATTTCTTCCTGCCATACTCATAAATAAAAGCCTTTTGGATTGGGAGCTGACTTTCCAGCCAAATCAGTCACGTTTTCATAATATTTTTTTTCCTAATTGTGGAATATTGATTCGTGTGTTTGTGTGAGGGCCAGAGAAACATTGTGTATTTCTTCTTCAAGAATGGACGCCTTAGGGCAGCTGGGTGGCACAGTAGATAGAACATGGTCCCTGAATCAGGAGGAGCTGAGTTCAAATCTGCTCTCAGACACTTCCTAGCTGTGTGACCCTGTGCAAGTCCCTTAACCCCAATTGCCTCAAAAAGCAAAAAAAAAAAAAAGAATGAACACCAGTTCTAGTTCCAGACTCTTCGGAACTGATTCCAAGGAGGAGAAGGGGAAAAAAGGCTTTGGACGCGGCCACCATGGAGCCTTAAGCAGGGCTTTCCCACACCCAGTTGGTCCCTTAAGAGAGTGGGAAATTTCCCTGTTGGGCGAGATTGGGGCCTTTCTGTGTCTTTGCTGAGTGAGATCTCGGCTCTGCCCAGTTAAAGAGCCCACTCACTTTTGGGCCTCTTCTGGTCTGGTCTCATTTCTGTTTACTGTCCCTCCGGACAGATGGGTTCACTTATCTGCATCACTAACGACAATCCAGCACAGATGATGTTTTTGGTGTCTGTTGGTAAGCACTGGGTAGGAAGAGTCACGGGCTAGGAGGGAACACACATCATCCTGCTCCCCGACTACCTCTTGGAGAAGACACACGTCTGTCCTTGGGCCTCGGTCTTTGGCTGTTTAGACTTCCTGCACATCCTGGGTGGGCAGAACACATCCCCTTACCCAGACAGCATCACTCCTATCAGACTTTTCTTGGTCAGAGGTTCCTAGGACACTAGGACCCGTTTCCTCTCCCCGGGAGCTGTATTTTCTGAGCTCTCCGCTGGACGGCCATGCATCCTGGAGGTGGTCACACCTGCCAAGCAGGGGGCCGCCGGCCACTGAGGCAAGGGTCCGATGCCCGATTTCAGAGAGTCGGGCCCAGGTTAGAAGCAGGTTGCTCAGGACCAGTGGGTCCCTGGTTGTTAGGGAAAGAAGTGCAGGGTGGAAGGGCTTAGATCGTTCCTGGCTCCCAGGAAGTGCCCCAGACTCGAGTCCCGGTCTGGAGGCCCAGGTTTGGGGTCCCTCCCCCCATATTCATGAACACGAAGCCATGTTCACGTAGCAGCTTAGCTGCTGGGAGTGGGAGGGAAAGAAGTCCAGGGAGAGCTGGCGGTGTCCCAGCAACGGACAGCCTTTCACCGGCCATACCTAGAGGGTGGCAATCAATCACTTTAGGTGCCGCCTTCTCCCAACCTTGTGGGACAAGGTGAGGCAGCTGGCCAAGAGTGGAGGTGAGGGGGGTCATGGCACCCGCCGTTGGGAGGCCCTGGCTTAGGGCCTGGTCCCGGCAAAAGTGGCTGGGCCAGTTGGGCTGGAATGCAGAGGGCAGGACGAGGAGTTTCTATGTAATAAATGTAATAAGCCCAGAAAGGGAAGCTGGAGGCGCCCAGGAGGGCTTTCCATTTCTGGGGCAGTAGGGAGTCATCGAGGCTTCTTGAGCAGAATAGTGACCCACACTTTAGGAAGATCAGTGGGGCAGCTTTGTGGAGAATGGATGGGAGGGAGGAGGGGCTTGAGGCAGAGTCCAAGAGAGGTGAGGAGAGGGAGACCTGGGGGAGAGGAGACGAGGGAGATGAGGAGGAGGGGGAATGGAGATGAGGAAGGAAGGGGTGAAGGAGAGGGAGCACGGAGGATGAGTCCATTGGCTGCTGGAGGGTCTGAGCAGAAATGGGAGGCAGAGGAAGAAAGAAGATGAATTCTGTTTGGGCGCCTGGCTTTGGAGGTGGCCCTGCCCCGGTGGAAATGCCCAGGGGGCGTTAGAGAAGAGACTGAGCCTCAGGAGAGAACCCCCGGCTGCCCAGAGAGACCTTGGGGTGGCTGCCTCAGAACGATAATGGAGTCCCCCCATTATGAGACCAGCTGGAGAAGAGCCGGCCGGGCCCCCACTAGGGCTCCCCAGTGCTCAGGGATGTGCCAGTGCCAGGGAGGTGGCAGGAGAAAGGAGATGGAGTGGTGAGAGAGAAGGGCATCGGGAAAAATGAGGGTATCTGATGCCCAGGGGCGGCACAGAGGAGCAGCAAGAAGGCCAGCTGAGCCCCCTGGGAGATCGGGATGAGGGGTGCGGGCAGCTCTGTCTAGGAGACCAGGAGGGCAGCTGGCGGGGATGGTCGGGGGGATGAAAGCCGTGGGCAGCTCTGTGGTGAACTGCATAGAGCCACCTGGTAGGGACAGGCTGAGCATCCCCTTTGGGGTGGGGAGGCAGACCCTGGGTCGGCTGCCCACCACTGCCCAGCCTCGGGTCCTTGGGCTGTGTGTCCCCAGTAGCCAGGGGTCTATCCCTCCTTCCTGTCAGGGCTGACTCCTTGGAGTTTACGCCCACTCTTAGTGCCTCCAATCCCTCTCCAGTGTTGCGGGGCTCCAAACCTGTGGGAGTCTCTAACATCACTGCCAGTGGGAGCCCCCACCCTTGGTCACTCCCTGTTGAGTCAGGGCGTCTCGGGCTTAGAACTGGAGGAGATTCCCCAGTTGTCTCCCCCATCCTTGTTGAATCGGGAGTCGGGGGCTTGGGTATGATGACAGAATTGGACCAAAGGGTCCCCAAAGCCCCTCGAGCTCTAGGATCCCCCATGTGAGGAAGCAGAGGCCCTGAGAGAGTCCATGTTTTTTCTAAGGCTACACAGCTAGCCTGGGAGAGTTGGGGTTTGAACCCAGCCCTCCGACTCCTGTGGGCCCTGGAGCTGGGACACCAGGGGAAAGTTTTTTTCTCCTGCAGCCTGCCCCGGTGGCCGCTCCTTTCCCAGGTGGCTTTAAGCTCTCACTGTCAGTCTTAGAAACTTCCTCCTTGACGGTCTCTGTAGACACCCCTGCTCCGGCCCGTGTGTGTGGGATGTGAGCCAGAGCCCTTTGGGCACATGGAGGTCTGCTCCCTAGAGGCCTCAAGAGTAGTTACCCAGACGCTGTGGCTGAGAGCTTTTTAATACTTTCATCCTAAAAAAAAAATCAAGCCAGGTGACCTATGGGAGCTAAAAAACCTAATTGTGGCAGGACTTCTATGACAGGTCTTAGATCAAGCCACGACTTCTTCCATTCACAACAACCCCAACCCACCATCCTTACCAGGAGACCCAGCTGGCTCCCTGAGTGGCGCTTCCTGGTCACTAATAAGCACAGAAAGTCCCAGTATGGGCAGCTGGGCCTTTTGGACCCAGAACAAGTGACTCACTGTGTCCTTTTATCACGTCCTGCCCTGATGACCCACCCGATGAGTTTCATATGTGCAGAAGAAGCCAAGGGCCATCGTACCCTCATCGAATATCCCTTTTGCTCACAGTGCAGTGATTTTCAGTGCCCCATGCTGTCCAAACACTGAATCAGAACTGAGAGAGCGCTGCCATTAGAACCTCGTCCAATGACCCCAGAGTGAATCTAGGAGCTGGAAAATGCGAAGTTCGTGACAATATAGATTGGTTTCTTGGCAGATCGGCCCCTTTGCTAACTTGGATAAATGGGAAAGAGACTGAGATTGAGAGAAAGTTATTAGATAGGGAGAGACTGAAAATGGTCAACAGGAAGAGCTAGGTCATAGAGGGGCCCAGGTAGGAAGGAGAGGGATAAATGGAAAATCATTTATAAGGGAAGAAATTGAAGCTGTCTTTTATCATGTTAAAAAATAGGCTCCAAATCACTTACTGACAAGAAAATTACAAATCAAAACAATCCTGCTATTCCTCCCGTGCCCTTCAGAATGGGAAAAATGATAAAATAAAAAATGGCAGGTGATCTGATGTTGATTGAACTGTGAATTGGCACAAATTATTCTGGAAAGCAGTTTGAGACTATGCCCAAAGGTCACGTAGATTGTGTACTCTTTGATACGTTAATACTATGAGACATATGCCCCTGAAAAAATAGAAAAAATCTGTATCCCAAGGAATCGCAAAGAGGGGAAAAGGAGTCACATGTGCAAAAATGCATCAATTGGGGAAGGGCTGAACAAGTTGTGGTACGTGAAGGTATTGGAATATTATTGTTCTATAAAAAACAATGAAAAGCTGATTTTAGAAAGGCCTGGAAAGATTTACATGAACTGATGTAGAGAGAAACAAGCAGAACCAGGAAGACAGTGTACAGAATAACAGCAAGATTGTGTGAAGATCAACTATGAAAGACTCGGTTCTTCTCAGTGGTTCAGTGATCTGAAGCAATCCCAGTAGACTTTGGACAGAAAATGCCATCTACATCTAGAAAAAGAACTAAGGAGACTGAATGTCAATCAACACGTGCTATGTTCACTTCTTTTTTCTGTTTTTTTTCTTTCTCCCATGTTTTTTTTCCTTTTGCTCTGATTTTTCTCTCTCAACATGATTCATAAAAAATTTATATATTCAAAATAAAAAAAATACCAGAAAAAAAGAAAAGAGAGCTGCCACGCAAAATTTGAGTCATGTCCCCATGTCCCACTAAGCAGAAAACCCCAAACTGTATGTAAAAGAGATTGTTTCATTTAAAGCCTCCCTTTTATATGTTTTTATTGAAAGGTTCATATTTGTTGAGGCTTATTAAGTTGTCAATAAAAAAAGAAAAAAATGTTTAAGGTTCTAAGGAAAGAGAGGGTCCCAGCATGGGCCATCCCCTAGAATTGTGGGGTTCTAGATTCTAGAGCAGGGCCCTCAGGGCCTTTCTGGTTCTACTACTTCATTTTATGGAGGAAAAATGCAGGCCTAGAGAGCCTCGGTAATGGGAAAAGCCGTCTTCTTGGAAGAAAGGTAAATTTATCCACAGGTTAATGTTTGTTTCTGGGCTCAGTTTCATTGGGACTGAGGCTGTAAGGGCACCATGAGCATCACCAGGCTTGCCATGGGACCAGCAGGTGCCAGAGAGCAGGAGGGAGATGCCATCCAGCAGGGTTTCCTGCCATGCTTCGGCAGCACTCAGAGCCTGTGAATTCAAAGGCAGAGAGTCTGTCTGGACTGGAGGGGATGTCGTGTCAAGGTGGAAGGCCAGGAAGGCAGGTTGCAGTGCTACCTAGAAGGTGAGCTTCTGAAGGGAAGAAAGGAAGGGATGAAGCAGGAAAACAGGAAGGGCTTAGAGTAGGTTTAGAAGCAAGGGGGTCTTTGGGAGAGGTGGAAGGCCAGGAGCCTGTGACCTGGGAGGCGTTTCAGAGTCCTGAATGAGGATATTGTGTCTGTGCTTCTGACTCTTGGTGGTCAGTTTCCTGCTCCCTAAGCCTGGGGATTGCTCATGGATAGAGCTTCTCACACTCCAGTGAAGTTCTGTGGTTCCATGACTTTGGGACTGGGGGGGAGGCTGTCCCAGAGTCCTCCCTGCCCCAGCCCTTCCTTCCTCAGAAGCCCCTGGGGTCCCGCTTCCTCCCTCACCCTTTTCCATCTAAGTCTCAGATCCACTTTCAGATTTCTTCACTTCCCCAAGGTGGCGAACCCCATGGGAAAGTCCCCAGCCCAGGGAGCTTTCATGTCCAGGGACTTACTCGCCCTTGTTCGGGAGCTGTCCTGAACAAGCCTGCCAGGATCAGGTTATTGCCCATTGATTCCACTCTTGACATGAACCAGACCCCTGAAGGCTGAGCCTTTCCACGGGCTTGCCTCATGCTCCAGGCCAGCCTGGAGGTCCTCCCCTCTTTTGTCCTGG
This sequence comes from Myrmecobius fasciatus, assembly GCA_023553655.1. Taxonomy (NCBI): domain Eukaryota; kingdom Metazoa; phylum Chordata; class Mammalia; order Dasyuromorphia; family Myrmecobiidae; genus Myrmecobius; species Myrmecobius fasciatus. The sequence goes on along the minus strand of JAJPUD010022230.1, from coordinate 9,006 downwards.
ACCTCCTGGGCAGTCAGTCTGTGGACACCTACGGACCCCCTTCTCGGGCTGGTGTTCTTAAACTCATAAAATAAAATAAGATAAGCTGCCCAGAGGCTGGACAGCATGTGTCGCTGTGGGGCAAAGGTGGCTTGCCCAACCAGCACTGAGCCGATGAGGGTCAACGGCAGAATTCGAACTCGGCCTTTTCGGATGTCCGGTCAGCAGTTCCCTGCCCCTTTCCCCCTGCTTGGACTTTGCCCAGGATCCGTCCCTAGGCAGTGAGGCTCGAAGGGAGTGTTCTAGACAGCTCCTTAAGATTTTAATTCACACTCAAAGAAGGGTGCTGACCTACATCAGGAGAGGGGATTTTCTCCTTTGGGAGTTCCCCATTTCAAAGAAATCTCCGGTGCAGTCCCTTTCTTTGTGTGTTTCCTTATAGAAACCTACATATATGGGAATATGTGCGTCTTTTTTCTAATCAGAACTGTTTTAATTTAGAAAAGCAAGTAAAGACATAATGTTATTCATTGCAGATAGGGTTTTTTGGCTTTTGCTAAGCTTCCAACTGGCCAGTTTCTCAGAAGGGAAAAGGAAAACACTGAGAGAGATGGACTTGGACAAAGGGGTTTTTGAAATACTTGCTCCCGCACTACATTCTGTGATTGTTATAGGGGAGATTTGTGGAAAGCCGGGGCCCATGAATGTATCTTAAATGATAATGATACCTTACTTTTCTATTGGGGCAGAAAGTGATGGAGCAAGGATGTGCTGCTAAGTGTTTAACAACCAACTTTCCCTTCCCCGGTGTATCACTATAACTCTGAAGTTTGCTCTGCATTATTAATACTTTATCAGTTTTTTAAATAAACAATGCATCAAGCTCTGATTTGTGGTGTTTGCTGATTTATGAGTTGTAAATACTCTCATTAAAAATCTAATAGTCTGATTTGAGAACTTCTCCAGCACATCCCTGGTAGAAGTCATGTGGGAGGAGAGGGGGATGATAATCTGCTCTCCTGTACATTTAAGGGCAGATATGAAAAAAAAAAAAAGATAGGCTAGGATTCTGGAAGTTTAGCATCAATAGGGTTAAAATTACTTGTTCCTATCCATTATTTTTATAGTGAAAAGTGTTCTCCCAATAAACTTGTAAATTCTAACTATATTGGAAGTAGATTTATAAAAATCTTTGATTTAGAGCATATATAGAAACTTCTAAAATATTGTCCCAACTGCGTAACACAGAACCTTTCAGCATATGTCACAACTGTGGGTTTTTTTTAAAAGCTATTTGATTCTGTCTGAGGTTTGGTGATACTAAGAATATGGAAAGACCAAATGTATTACAAAGCCTATACCAAGAAATCATGGTAACCGATGGGCCACAAGAGCATCAAACCGCAAATTTGTTGGTCAGTTAAGAGGATGTCTGCTCCAAGCATGTGAAGATTTCCCCACATAGGATAGGTTGATGAGGACAATTTGTTCCAACGTTCATATTTACAAAAATATAAATTGTCCAGAATAACAGAACAGGAGAGTACGTATCTTAGAAATGAGATTAGATAACCCATAAATGAACTCTCAAAGAAAAAAAACCCAGGACCCATTGGATTGATAAGCAAATTTTACCAAACATTTAAAGAATAATTAATTCTAGTGTAACATAGGTTGATTTAAATAATAGACAAAGAAGGGATTCTACTAATTTCCTTCTATAACACAAATATGCTCTTGATATCTAGACTAGAGAGTCAAAATGGAGAAAGAAAATTATCCTTAATGGATAATGATACAAAAAGTTTAAATAAAATACTTACAAAGTGTAAGTACTTACTATACCCATATTTCACAAGGATAATAGAATATAACCACATTGAATTTATATCAAAAATGTAGGATATGATGAGGAATATGAGAAAAAACACAAATATAATTGATTGTATTAATAACAAAACAACAATATGATTATTTTAATAGTTGCAGAGAAAGCTTTTTGATAAAATACAATATCCATTTTTGTTTTTAAAAAAATACTAGAAAAACACAGGAATAAATGAAGCTTTCCTTAAAATAAGTAGTGTTTGTCTAAAACTAAGATCCAGGATTGTACATAATGAGGATAAGCAGAAGTGTTTCTAATAGGAGCAGGGGCAAAGCAAGGATATTCATTATAACATTACTACTAAATATAGTGCTGGAAATGCTAGCTATTGCCATAAGATAAGAAAAATAAATTGAAGGAATAATAAGCATAGATAAAGATGAAACAAAAAGAGATCGAAAAGGTTTGCTGTAAAAGATAGGCTTTTAGCTGAAATTTGAAGGAACCCAGGAAAGCCAGGACATGGAAATGAAGTGAAGGCCTGGGAGATAGACCATGAAAATGCCTGAAGCTGAGAGATAGTGTCTTGTTCAAGTTATAGGAAGGAGACCAGTGTTACTGGTTTGTGGAATACATAAAAAGGGATGAGAAGACTGGAAAGATGAGGGAGGGACTAGCTTAGGAAGGACTTTGAATGTCAAATGGAGAATTCTGTATTTGATTTGATAGGAAAGCACTGAAATTTATTGAATGGGGATAGGGAGGGGGTCTGGTCTGCACTTGAGGAAAATCACTTTTGTGGCTGAATGGAGGAGGGACTCTAGTAGGGAGAAACTTGAGCCTGGCAGATTCACCATCGGGCTCTTGGAACAGTTCAGTCCTGAGGTGATAAGGGTCTGCACCATTGTGGTGACAGTCACAGGAGAGCTATGGCAAATGTGCACTTGATAGGTCTTGACAATAGATTGGATAGAGGGGCTGAGAGATAGTGGTGGAATGGATTCCTTTAACAGAAGCCATATTAATTATATAGTAGGTCAGTTATGTCTTTGAATTAAAGTCTCCAAATACTTGAAGGGCTGGAAACAAGAAAATCCAAAGGAAAATCCCTGGATCACAGTAAGAAGGGTGGGGACCAGTAGGATCTACCTGCTATCACATGGCAGCCCAGTGAGCCCCAGAGCTGATACCTTGATATTGGCACCAGTGCTCTGGACCGTTCAAAAGCCCACTCTTGTGGAGGGACAGTCCATAAGCTCAGGCGTACTTTCATGTGAAGCTTTCTTCCATGGCTACTTTTCTAAGGCATCCATTGGACCATAGGTTTAATTTGGGTTCATGAATTCAGGAGTCACCAAAATATTACTGGGAATATCATTCAGAGTTACTGCCTCCTCATAAGCACTGAACTGAGGAACAAAACCAATTAGAGTTTGGGTCTTATTCTCCCAGACCAATACTCAGTGCCCCCTTTACTTCTTCCATCCTTTTCATTCTTCTATGGACTTGCATATTCTGCTAGGTTATGCTAGTGTAGAAATGCAACTCAGGTAAACTCCTTCCGTGAACATTAGAAGGACTAGTGTACAGCCCCCAGTTCAGCTCTTCGGAAGGATGGGCTTTTCTCTCCATATCCCCTTCCCCATCCCTTAATTCCTACTTAGAGGTGGTTCAGAGAGACCATTGATAAGGGTCTACACCATCAGTGAACCGTAGTCATCATTCAGCACATGGAAGGCCTGCTTGGGCCATGGGTAAAAGCCATGGGGATGGGCCATTGACTGATTTATGTGTCTGGGCCTGCCATTACCAGTTCAGATCCTAACCTCTCCATGACTGTCATTTAGAATGACATTAGACAGACATTAGAATTAGCCATGGTCAACATCCCATGCTCCAACGCTCCAGGATACCTTCTGCCATTACTATCCTAGATCCCAACTTCTCCATGACTGTCATTTAGAGTAGCCAAAAAGATCCATCATTCTATGGCCTGGCTGGTGATAGCTCTCTCTGAACTTGACCTTGGACAACAGAGATACAGTCTGTACATGTGGGCTCAGCCTTGAAGTGTTGGGTAGTGACCTTGGAGACCTTGGGAGAGCCCGGTCGGATTTCCTAGTATGATGCAGAGGGACTGCAGACAGCAGGTTCTCAATAACTTCTTGAGTGAAAAAAGAGACACCTCTAGCACTTAATGACTCCCCTTTATTTCTTCTAACTGCCTTCCCTCCCTCAACCTTTAACTTGGATTTTCATTTCCCCCAAGGAAGGACCAGGAGGAATCTGGAACTAGTGGAGAATTAGGATTTGTGAGGGGTCTAAGGCTCAGAAGCAGATGATTTCTAGGAGCTCCCCGGCAGACAGCTGGGAGTAATATCTGTTGGCATGTTGTCTCTCCCATTAGACTGTAAGCTTCCTGAGATTAGGGCCTCCTGGTTTTTTGCCTTTTTTTTTTTTTTGTATCCTCAGAACTAAGCAGAGTGCCTGGTACATAGTAGGTACTTAATAAATGTTTATTAATTAATTAGTCAAGTCACACACATATATGTATTCCTCTTAAGCAATGTGAAGCTTTGGGAGGGTAGAAAAGATAGCTGAAGTTAGCAGGGTAGGGAGCTGATTTCTTTCTCCTCCATTTTCTCCTTCCTGCTAGTATCCAAGAAATGATGGAGTGATATGGCCTCCGGGAAAGGCCTAGGGTGGGGCTGGAGTTTTCCTCCAGGTGAGGTGATGGAGGGCAGGTGAGATGATGGAGGGCGGGTGAGGTGATGGAGGGCGGGTGAGATGATGGAGGGCAGGTGAGATGATGGAGGGCGGGTGAGGTGATGGAGGGCGGGTGAGATGATGGAGGGCAGGAGGATCAGAAGTCCAGGGGCAGAGCTACACCAGAAGCGGTTTGCTTGGAGGGGGATGCAGCCGGAGTTTAGATGGGGGGTGGTATCCATCAGTGGGGGTTGGAGGTGGAACCAGAGAGGCTCAAAGGCCCCAGAACGCGGCTTGGGGAGAGGTCAGTGGAGGGAGTGGGTCCGTGCTGGGATCTAGGGGTGGCCCTAGAGCGCCGAGTCGGACACCTCGGAGGAATCAGAGGGGTCCGGGCTTGTGGTGGAGGCCTGATGGTGGGCATCTCGAGGGTAGAACTCTTCGATGATGTTCTGGGGGATCCTTTTGAGCATCTCTTTGGGGAAGATGCGCAGCAGCTGCCAGCCAAGGTCCAGGGACTCAAACACGCTGCGGTTTTCATAGGGGCCTGGGGAAGAGGGTGAGAAGGTGAGAAAAGGGCTGGCTCAGGCTCAGGTGGCTGCTTCCCCCCCCCGCCTGGACCCCTTTTTCCCCAAGGCCTCCTACCTTGGTTGATGAAATTCTTCTCAAACTTCTGCAGAAACTCGAGGTACAGCAGGTCCTCCGGGGACAAGGCCTCCTCCCCCACCACAGCCTTCATGGCCTGGACGTCTTTCCCAATGGCGTAGCAAGCGTACTGCAGGGAGCCAAGAGAGACCAAAGGGGCTTAGGGCCTGAGCCTGGGCCCGGCCTCATAGGGAGGCTGACACGGGGTAACTGGAGGCCTGTCCTCTTTCTTCCCCTGGGGTGTCATAGAATTTCAGAATTTGGACCCCCTCAGAAGCCACCTAATCACAGGATTGGGAGCTGGAAGGCCCTTGGGTGTCATAGAGTCCTGTCCCCCATTTAACAGATGAGACCCACAAGTTAGTACAGGATCTCAGGTAGGTTTGCACCCAGATTTTCCTGACCCCGGGGGCTCTGAAAAAAGACCTCGAAGGACTTTACCTTGAACCAGGAAGCTCAGGGGTCTAGGTAATTTAAGTATCATTATCCCAATTTACAGATGATGATCCAGAAGCACAGAGAAATCAGCCAGTCATTCAACCAACACTTATTGGTGTTCCCAGGCTTACAGAGTGTCCAAGTACCAGAACCAGGACTCAAACCCAAGTGCCTTCTGTTGTGTTCCGGGAATCTTTCTGTTACGTCCTGCCATCTTTCCCTTCCATTCTACGACCTCTCATGGCTAGTTAGGGCTCCCCAAAAATACTTTAAGAGAGGAGCTTGTTATTAGGAAGAGATAGTGATGTGGTTTTTTTTTTTTTATTTGTAAGAGCATCAATTTTTTTTTTCTAAAAAAAGAAAGGATAGAAATCTCTTTGTGTGGATGCACTTAATTACCTAGGCTATTCCAAGAGGAAATGCCTTGCCTATGCTCCCCCAGCATAAGCAAAGCTGATATTCTTTAATTCTTTAAACAAGGAGTAATTCAAGTGAGAGCTCTCCAGCACAGAGGAGGAGGTGGAGAGGAAGCCTTGACACCCATGACCTTGGACAGGGATGCTCTAGGCACTCCCATGAGTCTCTCTGAGGTGAGCTGGGCTGTGCTTGGACCCGTGGTCTTTCTCAGGTCAGGGCTAGGAGCTTGCCCGGCTCGTGTGGCGCTGGTGCAGCCTTTAAGCCCCCAGAGTCCCCACCACGGCCAGAGCCATGATGAGATCTCAGAGGAAAAAGACACCAGAGAAGGGTCCGCTCCACACCTACACAAATGAGCGTCTGTGGAAATGGGCCTCCAGCCCTGTGGACAGTGGCAGAGCTGAGGCTCTACCCTCCCAGTGCTCAACAGCTCTGCCCCGGATCGGTCCCCAGCCTCCTGCCCTTACCAGCTGGTTGGAGACGTCCCCGTGGTCCTTCCTGGTCATGCCCTCCCCAATGGCGGACTTCATCAGACGGGACAGAGAGGGAAGCACGTTGATGGGAGGGTAGATCTAGAGAAAAGAACAATGGGAGTTAGGGGAGGGCAGAAAGGGAAGCGGGGAAAAAACCAAAGAACAGTGGCCCCCTGCTCGATCCCTTCTCCCCAGCTCCGGTGGCACTGCCAGTGCCCCTCACTGAGGACCCCTCTGCCCCTTTGGGATGAAGCCACTGGCATTCTGTCTCCCCCTTCAGAAGAGGAGAGCCCTCCTGTTTTTGCCGTTCTTTTTCTCTCCAGAGCTTAGCATCCATGGGGCAAGTGGCCAGTGCTTAATAAATGCTCACTGGCTGGCTAACAGCTCCGGGAGTGCCCTCTTCCCGTTGAGAACAGATTCTAATTGGATTATTTTTTGACTTCAGGATTCCCTTTTTCTAATCAGGATGAAAATGGAGAAGGAAAAGAGAGAGGAAAGCTGGCCTTATTCCCAAATTCTAGGCCACAGAACATACTAAAGTTTTGGGACTGGGACGAGGCCATTTTCAGGAGTGAGTGAGTGCTGGAGTTGAAGTCAGAGGCCCTCGGTTTGGATCCTGACTCTTCTATTTAGTAACTGGGCAATTACTCAACTTCTCCTGGCCTCAGTTTCCCCAGTTGGAAAGGGAGGATCAGATCCTCCTTGTGGCTGTTTCCCTTCTCTTAACTGACCGGAAACGAGAAGGCTACTTGGCATTGGACCTTAGAGGGGTTCCTTATAGTGTCTCAAAGACTCTGGGCAGGGAGAAAGGGGCACTGAGCAGGAAGAACATGGCGGGCAGAGCTGGCGGTACCTGTCTGTTGTGCAGCTGTCTGTCCACATAGATCTGTCCCTCTGTAATGAAGCCCGTCAGGTCAGGGATGGGGTGCGTGATATCTGGAATGGAGAGTTTGGACTTTAGTGCGACCTGGAACTGCCTTCTTCCCATCGGACCAAGGAACCACATCTCCTCCAAGGAATATCAGAGGATCGTGGATTTATGAGAATTGGAAGGGACTTTAGAAGACAACTAGTTCAACTCTCTTCACCTTACAGATAGGGAAACTGAGGCACAGAGTGGATAAAGGACTCGTTGAGGGTCTTATGGATGCTCAGGCATTCTGGATGTCTTGGAGATCTGACTCTGGCTCAGAGTGGGGGGTGGGAATGGAGCAAAAGGAGAGGGGGCTGGCAGGGGAGTTCTCACCATCATTGGGCATTGTGAGAATGGGGATCTGCGTGATGGAACCTCCCCGGCCTTCCACTCGGCCTGCCCTCTCATAGATGGTGGCCAGATCCGTGTACATGTACCCAGGGAAACCACGTCGGCCAGGTACCTCCTCCCTGGCAGCTGAGACCTGGACGTGCCCATCGTGGGCATCAGGGAGAAACCCAGAGAGAGTCACCCAGAGACAAAGTGTACATGAGAATAAACAGAGGCAGACAAGAAGAGAAAAATGGTGGTCGAGAGGCAGAAAGAGATAGACCAAGCAGATAAAAGAGAAAGAAAAATCACCAGGGATAGAAAAGTTCATCAAAAGGGTGGGGGCTCACCATCTCTCTCCTCCCAGAACTCCTGGGACCACGGAGGCATTGGATTGGTGCCTCCCTGCCCGTCCCTCCATCCCTCCATCCCTGCCCCCAGCCTCACCTCTCTCAGGGCTTCTGCATAGGAACTCATATCCGTCATTATGACTAACACATGCTTCTCACACTGATAGGCCAGGAACTCAGCCGTGGTCAGCGCCAGGCGGGGCGTGATGATCCTTTCAATACTGTGGGGATGATGTAGGGAGAAGAGAGCTAGTGAGCTTGGGTCTAACCTGAGGTTCGGGTCTAACCTGGGCTTCAGGCCATTCCCAGGCCAGGTCAGAGAACCGGGCAAGACCCAGAGAGAGCATTGTGGGAACTGAGGGTGCATCAGGATGTTCACTTTTGTTGTTGCTTTTTGTTTCCTTTCTCATTTTTTCCCTTTTTGATCTGCTTTTTCTTGTGCAACATGATAATTGTGGAAATATGGAGAGAAGAAGTGCACATTAAACATACATTGGATTAGCTGCCGTCTAGGGTGGGGGGAGAGGGAGAAAATTTGGAACCCAAGGTTTTGAAAGGGTGAATGTTAACAACTATCTTTGCATGTATTTAGAAAATTAAAAGCTATTATTTCAAAAGAAATAAATAATTATGGCACCCCTCCTCCCCAAACATCTCATTTGTCTCACAATAATTCTGGCAGTAGTTGTTTTATTATCCTCATTTTAAGTAGATACTTCTCTAAATTTTGTATTTCTTTGTTGTGCTAAGAGTATAGGAGATAGTGAGTGAGAGGGACAGAAACAGAGACACAGAAAGACAGAGAAAAAGAGACAGAGAGACAGACAGGGATACAGAGACAGAGACAGAAACATAGAGAGAGACGGAGAAAGACAGACAGACAGAAAAAGAGATAGACAGAAAAACAGATAAGGATACAGAGACAGAGAGACA
>JAJPUD010022229.1:11493-21776 GCA_023553655.1 Myrmecobius fasciatus | reverse complement strand
AAAAAAAAAAAGAAAGAAACTTTTTCTGTTGTCTGCTCACTTTCCTAGTCTATTACTCAGCTTTTAACTCTTTGTTAAAATACAGTTGTGTTTCCAAAGTGGAGGGTGCATTGTCCCAAGCTTCAGTGGTTCTGTGCAGCTGCGTTTTGAAATACTTCTAGAAATCTGACTATAAGCACTCTTTTCTGCCCTGGAGCTGTTAGATATGTTCTTGCCCCACTGTAACTATAATAGCTAGTGTGCTGGGCCTCCTCTGACACAGATTGTGCTGGGAATGCACACTAGACTCCCACCCTGATGTCACAAACCTTTTCTGCTGACTTCTAAGTTACTGTTCTATTTAAAAATGTTCTAGTCCTTCTTTTGGGGTGTTCTGACACTAAAATTTGTTTAGAGTCATTATTTAAAGGAATTTGGAGCCGTTTGGGGGAGAGGTTGGTGAATTTCTCCTTTTACTCTGCCATCTTGAATTCACCTTCTCCAGGGTCCTATTTTCTTAGGACTTTATATCCAGTCATTGTGGAGTAGCTATACCAAATACAGAATAATTCCACTGGTTGATACATGATGCATAAACTGAAATAAGCAATATGTCAGCGGGTTCACAAGTTGGGGGAAGCAAGAAATATCTCCACATAAGATGGACAAGCTTCTCCTTAACTTGGGCAGGCAGAAATCGTACAAATTATTACAGTAAATGATCCAAGTGGTCATAAGATGATCAACATCATAAAGTAGCCATCTGCTCCTATTAGTGATCGATCCAAAGGTACTAAATATCCTCGAGGACTTTCCATGGAATTGTGACTTCTGCCACAAGAGCTTAGTAACCATCATAAGGCAAAATAAGGTAGATATCCTTTAGCTAACTGCCTGTAATTAAGCAAGTGAATGTAGAATGTGCAGCTCACAGTTCTGGGGTTTTATATACAGAACTTTGATATGATTTTATTAAATTAATTAATATTGATTGGAATAGAGTAGGGGTTTAAATTAATCAGAGTATGAGAATAAAAAAATCAATTAAATAAAATATTGTTATAAAATCTCTCTATATTCCAAGTTAAAAGCAGTTCCCAAGTTAGCTAAAAGCAGTTCAAAAGAAAAAAATTTAAATAAAAATAAAAGTATCAAGAAGAATTATATAACAAATAAATAAGGAAGTTCTCTAGAATTTCAATAACTCACCACCAGGACCTTAAAGCAAACTTTTTTTTTCAGGTAGATTGTCTTTATATATGTTCATGATATTTATTTATTTTTATTTGCAAAACATATGTATGGGTAATTCTTCAACATTAACCCTTACAAAGCTTTCTGTTACAAATTTCCCCCCCCTCCCCATCCCTCCCCTAAATGGCAGGATATCCACTACATGTTAATTATGTTAAAATACTTGACAAATCGAATATATGTATACTTATTTCTACACTTATCACTGTTGTGCAAGAAAAATTATATCTACAAGAAAGAAAAATCAGATAAAGGAAACACAATGTAAGCAACCATCAATCGAGAGCATGAAATGTTATGTTGTGGTCCACATTTCACATCCTCTCTCTGGGTGTATATGGCTCTCTTCACTGAACGATTGGAAGTGGTTTGAAACATTTCATTGTTGCAGAGAGCCATGTCCATCAGAATTGATCATCATATAGTATTGTTGTTGCCATGTATAATGATCTCCCGGTTCTCCTCATTTCACTCAGCATCAGTTCATGTAAGTCTCTCCAGTCCTCTCTGAAATCATCCTGCTAGTCGTTAAAGCAAACTTTTTAACCCTCTTTATGCAAAACAGATCCAAAGTAGGTCCAAAGATCCAAAAATTAACTCAAACTACCCCAGTTTGCTCATATTAATATTTCTCTGCCAAACATAGGCCCAATAGTTATTATGAGAATAGAAGGATGGGAAAAGATTAATTCAAGTTTCACAGTTCCATAATTAGTCTAACTCATAACAAGTGTTAACCTCAATCACCCTGATGACTACTGAATACTGTCCTTTGGTTTTAGCAAAGAAACTATCTCAAGCCTCCACAGGGAGCTTGAATTTTTTTTTTTAATTTCCTGTTTATAGCCAGCAAGTTTTAAATTTTATTCAAGTCCTTAGGGTTTTCTTGCTGACTGTGAAGGAAACATACTTCACTGTTTTTTGAGGTGAATTTTCTTAGAGTCACTTAATTTATATTTCAAGCAAATATAGGGGGAAAATCATTTACTGAGTTCCCTCAGTAAGTCAAAGGATTTTTCCAAAAGCAATTCACAAGTAACAATTATAGTAACAAATGAAAAAAAACATGGTAATATAATCAATGAAAAGGTTAAAGTATTTCATTTTTGGCTATTCCTTTAATAGTTAAAACTAAAATATTTTTATTTTATGTGATGTTTAACATAAAAGATGCAATAGCAAGTTAAACACACTTTGAAAAAATGTGCTCCTTCAGTAGTCTAAGGCACACCCTTAAAAATAATTTTTAATTCTTTGAATACTACAAAGATTTTTAGGCTTCCACATAACTGACATCCCTTCAGTTGGTTGATAATAACGCTAATCTCTTTTACTCAGCTTATGAATAATAAAACATGCTTTTTAAAATACAGCATTATAATTTTCTTCACAAACTGTGAACAGATCCAACCATTCTGGATAGCAATTTAGAACTGTGCTCAAAAAGTTATCAAACTGTGCATACCTTTTGTCCCAGCAGTGTTTCTACTGGGCCTATATACCAAAGAGATCTTAGAGGAGGGAAAGGGCCCCACATGTGCAAGAATGTTTGTGTCAGCCCCTTTTGTAGTAGCTAGAAAGTGGAAACTGAATGGATGCCCATAAATTGGAGAATGGCTGAACAAATTATGGTATATGAATATTATGGAATATTATTGTTCTGTAAGAAACGACCAACAGGAGGATTTCAGAGAGGCCTGGAGAGACTTGCATGAACTGATGCTAAGTGAAATGAGCAGAACCAGGAGATCTTTATACACGGCAACAACAATACTATATGATCATCAATTCTGATGGACATGGCTCTCTTCAACAATGAAATAATTCAGAACAGTTCCAGTTGTTCAGTGATGAAAAAAGCCATATACACTCAGGGAGAGGCTTGTGGGATCTGAGGGTGGACCACAACATAGCATGTGTTCAAGCTCTCTATTGATGTTTGCTTGCATTATGTTTCCCTTCTCAGATCTTTTTTTCTTGTAGATCCGATTTTTCTTGTTCAGCAACTGTACAAATATGTATACACGTATTCGATTTGTCAAGTATTTTAACATAATTAACATGTATTAGACTTCCTGTCATCTAGGGGAGTGGGGGAAGGAGGGAAAAATTTGTAACAGAAATCTTGGCAAGGGTCAATGATGAAAAATTACCCATGCATATGTTTTGCAAATAAAAAGCTTTAATAAAAAAAAAACAAAATAATTTTCTCCACAGAAGATTCTACTTTAGGTAGAGTATGTACTTTAAGTGAAGTAATTTATATTTACTTTAGAGAGAGAGAATTTGTATTCCCTTGAAAAAAAAGGGATCAGTAAAGTATTTCCCTTCTTTAGGTTTTTAAAGGATGTCATTCTCTTCTGAGTGAAGAGAAAGGGAAAGTTGGTCCAGTTCAGCCCTTTTTCTCTAATTTCCTGAGGAACATGTTCTTCAATTTAAGTTTCTAGTCTATCTGTTCACTACTCTAAATCTCAATTTTCTATTCTAACACATAGTAGCAAGCTATTTTATTTGGAAATGAATAATTAGAAAATTATATTCCAATGTTTTTATTTGTTTTAATGTAAATAGATTGTAATCTATGAAAACAATAAAGTTTATATTAAAGTCAAATTAAGCATTGCTCTATTGTTTCTTCACTAAGATGTGACCTGAAAATCTAAAATTCATGCACAAATATTATATCTCTCCTAATTAGTTTCTACAACTTCCTGGAATTGTAAATGCTCTTAAATGAAAAGACCCAATTCTTATGTGACCAAATCACATTCTAACTTTATTATTCACATAACACTAGATCATGATATAGGTTTAATGAGAAGAACTGAAATGAGGAGAACCAGTGGAAATTGAATAATAACAATGAAAAGACTGATTGGTAAATAAAGTGGACTTTCAAGAAGTTAATGCAACACAGAGATTGGGAATTGAAAAGTTTCATTTAAGCAACTACTTCTGGAAGGTAAAGACAGGTAATGCAGAATTCATGTGTGTTTTTGTGTGTGTGTGTGTTGGGGGATAATGTAAAGTAAAACTTTTTTAAAACTATTTTAAAACTATTACTAGTTCACAAAAGAACAGCCTCATATTCATGTGTGCACCTACTTTTATGTACACAAAACCACAATAACAACAACAACAACAACAAAAACTTCAATTTTCTTGGTGGGTTAAATGGCAGTATGAAACTTAAAATGATTTGATCTTAAAATTAAAAATTAATTTAGGTCAAACTAATTGACTAAGCTCGTAAGTTAAATAAACAAATCCAATTAGTTTTCTAAATTTTAAAAATATGTAGAAGACTGATAGCTTAAACAATTCCAAAACACTCTCAAACAGTAGGAAGGGAAGTCAAGTCTCATAAAGAAGGAGGAGGAAGAGTAAGATAAATAATGTACAGTTTTGTATTATGATTTTGTCAGGATGAAAAGAAAAAAGAACTTGAGAACACAATGCAAAAATAAAATATAATATATAGATATAAATAGGTAGATAGATAGTCCTGTAATTTCACTGATATGAACAATTTCTAGTGTCGACACTCCCTCCAATGTTGATAATGAGCAATTTGTCCACAACTGTGAGTCAAATTGAGATTTGTAATAAAACTAGCATGGTAGATTGAGTGAGAAACATCAGTTATTGGTTGTTCCAGAGTGAAGACACCTCAAAGACTGAGACTAGGATAGGTGATACTACAGTTGAAGAAAGATGGCAAAGTCCAGAAAGTCATAAGCAGTGCCAAGAAGGGAATGAAGGTTTATTGGCCTAAATCCTCCCAAAAATGGAGCTTGTCAAGATTCCCAGGATCTATAAATCTATAAACATCCATTTCTATGATCATATTTTATCATTATTTTTTATATTTTCCTCTGGGCTATGGATCCTAACTACATCAGAATGGCTATATTTATTTGTTGATTTATTTATCCAATAAATGGCCCTATTATTTGTATTTGTCCTTGAAATCTTTGGATCTTGTGCCAATACAGGTCCCCAAACAAATATTTTCCATTTTACTTTAATTTCTTTACTGCCCATTATTTAACAGAAGTAAATTAGAAATAGATTTTTCCCTTTGAAATAGTATGTAAATGCACTCCCAAAGGTCAGATTAATATCAAGACTGGCATCAATTCCAAAGTCACAGTAGTCTACAAGACAAACAGGGAAAATAGAATGCAACTATATACCAATTTTGTCATTTTTTTTACTAATTGGATTGGCAAATTTATTTGGGAGTCCAAAACTACATGTTGGGGGGGGGGTGGAAAGGAAAGCAGGACAACCTCTGAGTTTGGAATAATTCATTCTGTACCTTGATTAGTTGATTTTTATCCCGACATCATAAAAAGCTTTAAATAAGTAATTCATAGTAAGCTTTTTAACTGAATTTGATAATTTCTCCCTAATTTTGAACTATGCTTATTGCCTCTCTCTTCCTACAGACATCTGCCAAAAGAGATACCATATTTGTAAAAAAAATGAAATACTGTACACCAATTATTTAGTTCTTAGTGACTTAGTCAAACCAAGATATATTTAATTAATATTGGTCATGTTCCTTTCTATGATAATAAAGCAACTTATTCAATTTTTGAAGAAACATAAATTATCTAAAGTCATTAGAGGTTGGCATTATTGAATGTTTCCATGCCATTGTTGGCATAAGATCATGTTACAGATCACCTAAACCATCACTAATTTTGTAAAGTTGGAAACTGAGGACCAGAAAGATTAAAAGGCTAGTATAAGTTCATATATTATCATATAGCAGACAAATAATTCAAATCTGGGTTTTGTTCCTCTATTTGAAATTATTTGTTAGTGTTTCTCAACTTGTTTAAACTGCCTTTATCAAAGGAATATAGCATCATATAATAATTATGTTGATGAGGTCATTTAATAATATTTACATATATTTATATCTATATATACACACAAACCCAAATAAACTTGTGTATATATATTTGCATTTTATATATTTGCATTTATACAGATACATGTATGCATGCATATGTATTGCATTCATACATACATATCCATATCCATATACATACATACCTGCAAATGGAACAGAGAAGATTCTTATTTTGAAGTAAATGGGAAGATTGGTTTCCATTAATATGATATACTTTCTACCAAGGTATTGTACTAAAAGTGTAAACTTTTCAGAAGAGAAGTTATTTTATTTATCTTTGAATTTCACTTAGCATCTTTTACATAGTAGATGTTTAAATATTTACTGAATGATTATTTGAATATGGAATAATTATTAGAAAATTCACACAATATGTTTTAAAATATTCACACATTAACAAGTTATTCTTAAAGTGAAAATTCTTAGTTCTTGGGGGAAAGATTTATACTATAAAAATGAATTAATGTGTAATCTCAGTAAAAAGCCACTGGATTAGACATCAGGAATATTTGCTTAGGATCCTTTCTCTAACACTAATGAATTGTGTAAATTTGGAAATATTGTTCATTATTTTTTCTATCTCAGTTTCTTCATTTGTAAAAATAAACAGACTGTATTTGGTACTTTGTAAGTACCTTTCTTTCAATGGTACAATCAGCCTTCCAGTTAACCTTATTTTTTTTAACCTTCTTGTCATTCTCTGTTTCTCTCTCTTAACCAACATCCTGAATTAGTTGCTAAATCTTGTCATTTCTATCTTCACAAAATCTCTTACATCAGTCCCTTTTGCTTCACATAGTCATCAGCTTTACTGATACATTCAAAGCTTTTAACCTGAAATAATGAAATAGCCTTCTGATTTGTTCCTTTGTCTTCCACCTCTCCTCACTCCAATCTCTCTTCCACATGACTTACAAAAATCATTTTCCTGAAATATGAGTTTAACCATGTCATTACCCTACTCAAACCAGTAACTCCTTATTCCCCATAGGTTCAAATGTACACTCTTTTAGTTGACATTTAAAGCCTTTTGTAATGTTGCCCAAGTCTGCTTTTTGAGCGTTGTTGCACAGTACTTTCTGGAAATTACTCTATGGTGCAACCAAACTGGTCTCCTTAATGTTCCTTATGTAATTTTTTTTTTTTATTTCCTACCTCTGTGTTTTCATACTAGATATCATTCATGCTGGGAAACTTCTCCGTCTTCATCCCTGAATCTTAGAATTCCCATTTTCCTTCATTTTAAACTCCACCCTCTAAATGAAGTTTTTGACGATACCTCATCCTAAATTATATCTGCGCTCCCTGATAATAATGGTATGCTTAATAAATGTTTCCTGAGTGATATTTTTAAATTTAAATGCCATGTTTTGAAGTTCAATTATAATTCATTATGATAAGTTACCAGTCTGTCATTTCAGAGACTGGATCACATATGTGTGTATGTGCATTTATATATGTATATATGTATTTGTATATGTGTATTTATATAGTTACGTGTTATGTATGTATGTATGTGTGTGTGTGCTCCCTCAGTTACCAATTGCTAAAGATTTTGTAGAATGGAGGGAAAAATGCAGTATTACAATAAAATTTCAAAGTGCTAACCAGGAAGGAGACTTTCAACCCTGGAAAGAACTAATTCTTATATCTTTATAAAGAATGCTCATATCCTCTTAAAGAAGTAATTCTTAGAAATTATATCTTACTAAAGGGTACCATAGACAATGAAGCAGTATCAATACTAAACATATATGCACCAAGTGGTATAGCATGAAAATTCCTAGAGGAAAAGTTCAGACAGATGCAAGAAGAAATAGACAGCAAAACTATAATAGTGGGGGATCTCAACCTCCCTCTCTCAGAACTTGATAAATCAAAACACAAAATAAATAAGAAAGAAGTTAAGGAGGTAAACAAAATGTTAGAAAAGGTAGGTGTGATAGATCTTTGGAAGAAATTAAATGGAGACAGAAAGGAGTTTACTTTTTTCTCAGCAGTCTCTGGAACTTGTACAAAAATTGACCATTTGTTAGGACACAAAAACCTCAAAATCAAATGCAAAAAGGCAGAAATAGTAAATGTATTTTTTTCAGATCATGACATAATAAAAATCACATGCAAGAATAGACCAGGAGAAAATAGACCAGAAAGCAATTGGAAACTAAATAATTTCATCCTAAAGAATGAATAGGTGAAACAGCAAATTACAGATAAAATTACTAATTTCATCCAAGAGAATGACAATAACAAGACAACATACCAAAATTTGTGGGATACAGCCAAAGTGGTAATAAGGGGAAATTTTATATCTCTAGAGGCTTATTGGCATAAAATAGAGAAAGAGAAAATCAATGAATTGGGCTTGCAACTAAAAAAGCTAGAGAAAGAACAAATTAAAAACCCCCAATCAAATACCGAATTGAAATCCTAAAAATAAAAGGAAAGATTAATAAAATTGAAAGTAAAAAAACCTATTGAAAAAATAAATAAAACTAAAAGTTGGTTTTATGAAAAAAGCAACAAAATACATAAACCTCTAGTTAATTTGATTAGAAGAAGGAAAGAGGAAAATTAAATTGTTAATCTCAAAAATGAAAAGGGAGAATTTTCCACCGATGAAGAGGAAATTAGAGCAATAATCAGGAGTGACTTTGCCCAAATTTATGCCAATAAATTTGATAACCTAAGTGAAATGGAGGAATATCTACAAAAAATATAGATAACCCAGATTAACAGAAGAGAAAATGAATTACTTAAATAGTCCCGTTTTAGAAAAAGAAATAGAACAAGTCATTAATCAACTCCATAACAAAAAATCCCCAGGACCACGTATGTGAATTCTACCAAACATTTAAAGAACAATTAACTTCAATATTATATAAACTATTCAAAAAATAGGTAATGAAGGACTCCTACCAAAATCCTTTTATGACACAGACATGGTACTGATAACTAAACCAGGTAAAACAAAAACAAAGAAAGAAAATTATAGACCAATCTTCCTAATGAATATTGATGCAAAAATCTTAAATAAAATATTAGCAAAGAGATTACAGAAAATCATTCCCAGAATAATACACCATGACCAAGTAGAATTTATAGAGTAGGTCATGAGGAAACCAAATTATCAATCTTTGCAGATGATATGATGGTCTACTTAGAGAACCCTAGAGAATCCACTAAAAATATTAGAATTAATCCACAACTTTAGCAAAGTTGCAGGATACAGAGTAAATCCACATAAATCATCAGCATTTTTATACATCACCAACAAAATGCAACAGCAAGAGAAACAAAGAGAAATTACCATTTAAAATAAAAAAACAAAATGTCAAGAATTTCAAGGGAATTAAAGAAAAAAAAATGCTAATGAAGGTGGCCTAGGTGTACCAGATTTAAAACTGTATTATAAAGCAGTGGTCATCAAAACCATTTGGTGCTGGCTAAGAAACAGAGTAGTGGATCAGTGGAATAGGTTAGGTTCACAGGACAAAATATTCAATGACAATAGTAATATAGTGTTTGATAAACCCGAAGACCCCAGTTTTGAGGATAAAAACTCACTATTTGAAAAAAACTGCTGGGAAAATTGGAAACTAGTATGGAAGAAACTAGACATTGACCTACACCATATACCAAGATAAGGTCAAAATGGATTCATGATCTAAACATGAAGAATGATATTATAAACAAATTAGAACAATGTAGGATGGTTTACTTCTCAGACCTGTGGAGGGGTAAGGAATTAGTGACCAAAGAAAAACCAGAGATCATCATTAATCACAAAATAGATAAGTTTGACTATATCAAGTTAAAAAGTTGTTGTATAAACAAAATGAATGCAGACAATATTAGGAGGGTAGAAATAAACTGGGAAAATATTTTTACATTAAAAGGTTCTGGTAAAGGCTTCATTTCTAAAATATATAGAGAATTGACTCAAATATATAAGAATTCAAGTCATTCTCCAATTGATAAATGGTCAAAAGTTCTGAACAGACTATTTTAAGATGAAGAAATCAAAACTATTTCTAGTCACATGAAAAGGTGCTCCAAATCACTATTGATCAGAGAAATGCAAATTAAGACAACTCTGAGATACCACTACACACCTGTCAGATTG
>JAJPUD010022229.1:0-11393 GCA_023553655.1 Myrmecobius fasciatus | reverse complement strand
AGATCCAACCATTCTGGAGAGCAATTTGGAGCTATGCTCAAAAAGTTATCAAACTGTGCATATCCTTTGACCCAGCAGTGTTTCTACTGGGCCTATATCCCAAAGAGATTTTAAAGGAGGGAAAGGGACCCACCCACATGTGCAAAAATATTTGTGGCAGCCCTTTTTGTAGTGGCAAGAAAATGGAAATTGAAAGGATGCCCATCAATTGGAGAATGGCTGAATAAATTGTGGTATATGAATGTTATGGAATATTATTTTTCAGTAAGAAATGTCCAGCAGGATGACTTCAGAGAGGCCTGAAGAGGCTTGCATGAACTGATGCTAAGTGAAATCAGCAGAACCAGAAGATTATTATACACAGCAACAAGACTATACGATGATCAATTCTGATGGACATGGTTCTCTTCAACAATGATGTGATTCAAACCAGTTCCTATTGTTCAGCAATGAAGATAGTCATATACATCAAGAGAGAGGCCTGAGGGAATTGAATGTGAACCACAACACAGCATTTTAAAGCTTTCTGTGAATATTTCCATGCATTTTGTTTTCCTTCTTAGGTTTTTTTTTTCTTCTCTCTTTCTAGATCTGATGTTTCTTGTGCAATAAGATAACTGTATAGATATGTATACATATATTGGATTTGTCATATAATTTATCATATTTAGCATGTATTAGATTACCTGTCATTTAGTGATGGGGGTGGGGGAAAGGAGGGGAAAAGCTTGGAACAAAAAATAAAGTTTTGCAAAGGTCAATGTAGAAAAATCACTCATATGTTTTGTAAATAAAAAGGTTTTAATAAAAAAGAATTCTTATATCTTTTTCCAAATTATTTCAATCAAATGATGAATTGCAAAGAGATATAGGATTATGAAGTACTCTGAATTACAATGTAGGATTGGCTTTATAATTTCCTCTGAAATTTTGAAAATGAGGCACTCTGGAATCACCAGATATATTTATCAATGAAATGAAGTTTCTACACACAATAAGGACTTAATAAATGCTCACTGGTTAATTGATAAAGTTTTCTTGCTTAGGCAGGGTATTAAATTTTAATTACTGAATCAGTGGGACAAAAAGAAAATTCTCATGTTCTAATCCAGTCATGCTTAGATACAGTAAGTCTAGTGATCTGAAATTCCTCTTTCATTTTTATTCGGTCAGCCTGCAAAAGGAAGAAAAGAATGATACATCAGCATACTCCACCTTCTAACTACCTAGCTGTCTGTGGTTTTATGATACCTACCTGCTGTCTAGAAGTGTCCAATTAGGACATCACTGAGGGCTGGCTCTGTCAGAAGCTATAAAATGATAAGTTCTATGTTAAGATGTATTGCAATACTTCCCTACAGGTAAGCATAAAGAGATATCTGTACTCCTGAATCTTTGAACTGAAAGACATAATATATAATCATTAGGTTACCCCCCCCATTTTGTTGCTAAATATATTCATTGGTTCCAAAGTGCCTCTTGTCTTAGAAATTTCAGAGAAACATTACAAAGGCCAAACTTCTACTTTTCTTCAATATATAACTGTCATTTCTTTCCAAAGCAGCTTTTGCTTAAAATAGTAGAGATGAGAATGTGAGAATTATAAATTATTTCTTTCCATGGTTAAGTATCTTCTTCCTGGCTAGCACTTTGAAATTTTAAAATCATGCTACATTTTTTCTCTCCTTCTACAATAGACTTCTACTCATTTTCCAATTATTTTCTACCACAAAAAAGAGCTGCTCCAAACATTTTTTGCACATGTGGGTTCTTTCCCCTCCTTTATTATTTCCTTGGGACACAGATCAAGTAGTGGCATAGTGGGATCAAAGGGTATACACAATATTATAATCCTTTTGGCAGAGTTCCAAATTGCTCTCCAGAATGGTTTAATCATTTCACAGCTCCAGCAACAATGCCTTAATGCTCGGATTTTCCCAAATCCCCCTTAACATCAGTCATTTTAGGTAATCTGAGAGGTCTAAGGTGGTAGCTCAGTACTGTTTTAATTTGCATTTCACTAATCATAGTGATTTAGAGCATTTTTCTCATGTAACTATAGCTGGCTTTAATTTCGTTATCTGAAAACTGTTCATATCCTTTGACCTTTTATCAGTTGGGGAATAATATATTTTTATAAATTTGACAGAGTTCTTAATATATTTTAGAAATGAAACCTTTATCAAAAACATTATGAATTTTTTTCCCGGCTTTGTACTTCCCTTTTAATCTTGTTTCTGTTGGTTTTGTTTATGCAAACCTTTTAAATTTAATATAATCATAGTTGTCCATTTTGCCTTTCATGATGTTCTCTAGTTCTTTTCTGGTCATAAATTCCTGCCTTCTCCAAAGATCTGACAGGTAAATTATCCCTTGTTCTCCTGATTTGTTTATGATATCATCCTTTATGCCCAAATCATGTGTTCATTTTGGCCATATTTTGGTATGGGGTATGAGATGAAGGTCTATGTCAAGTTTCTAATATATTATTTTCCAGTTTTCTCAGCAATTTTTGTAAAATAATGAGTTCTTTTCCAAGAAGCTGGAGTTTGGGGGGGGGTGTTATCAAATAAGAGATGACTATAGGCCTTTATTATTGTATTGTGTATATCTAATCTATTCCACTAATTCATCAATCTATTTCTTAGCTATTAAATGTTTTTGATGACTGCTGCTTTATAATATAGTTTTAGGTCGGGTATTCCTAAGCCATTATTCTTTATATCTTGTTTTTTTTCATTAATTCCCCTGATACCCTTGACATTTTGTTCTTCCAGATTAATCTTATTATTTTTTCTAGTTTTATAAAAAAAATACGGTTTCATAGATATGTCACTGAACATGTACACCAATTTAGTCAGAATGGTCATTTTAATTAGATTAGCTCAGCCTACCCATGAGCAATTGATATGTTTCCAATAAGTTAAATGTGGCTATATTTGTGTGAGAAGTATTTTGGAATTGTGTTCAAATAGTTCCTGAGTTTGTCTTGGCAAGTAGAACCACAAAGTATTTTATTGTGTCTACATTTTTTTTTCTTGCTAAGGCAATTGGGGTTAAGTGTCTTGCCTAGTATCACACAGCTAGGAAGTGTTAAGTGTCTGAGACCAGATTTTGAACTCAGGTCCTCCTGACTTCAGGGCTGATAGTCTATTCACTGCAACATCTACCTGCCCCTCTACAATAATTTTAAATGGAATTTCTCTGTGTCTTGCTGATTGGATTCCTGGCTGTAACCTCAGGTCTTTTGCCTTCTGGCATATGGTATTTCTCTCCCATCTTTTATTGTAGCGATTGCCAGATCCTAGGTAATCCTGACTGTTTTTCTGTAATATTTGAATCATTTTTTTTGTCTAGCAGGTTGTAATATTTTTTCCATAAAGGTTGTAGTTCTAGAGTTTTGCAACAATGTTCCTTGGAGTTTTCCTCGTGGTAACTCTTTTCAAAGGGGATGGATGGATTTTTTCAAAGACTATTTCCTCTCTCTGTTTCTAGAAGATGGGAGCAATTTTCTTCATGATTTCTCTCTCTCTCTGTTTCTCTGTCTGTCTGTCTGTGTCTCTCTGTCTCTGTCTATCTCTTTGTCTCTGTGTGTTTCTCTGTCTCTGTTTCTGTCTCTTTGTCTCTGTGTTTCTGTATGTGTCTCTCTCTGGCTCTCTTTATTTATTTAATATTTTGCCCTAGTTACATTAAAAATTATCATGTGTTTCAGAAATTTTTGAGTTTGTTCATATCCTTTGACCATTTATTGATTGGAGAGTGGCCTGGATTCTTACAAATATGAGACAACTCTCTATATATTTAGAAATGAGGTCTTTATCAGAACCCTTAATTGTAAAGATGATTTCCCTATTTATTGCTTCCCTCCTAATCTTGTCTGCCTAAGTTTTGTTTGTACAAAACATTTTTAGCTTAATATAATCAAAATGATCCATCTGGTGTTCAATTAATAGTTCCACTAAATTGCTAAAGTTATTGGGTAGTTTTTCCTGTGATCCTATCTTATTTCACTGATTGGCTGCTCTATATCTTAACCAACAACAAATGGTTTTGATGACCACTGCTTTATAATATATTTTTAGATCTAGCACAGCAAGGCCACCCTCCTCAGCCTTTTTTTTTCATTAATCCCTTGAGATTCTTGACCTTTTGTTCTTCCAAATGAACTTTGCTACTATTTTTTCTAGATCTGTAAAATATTTTCTTGGGAGTTTGATTGGTATGGCACTAAATAAGTAAATTAGTTTGGGTAGCATTGTCATTTTTATTATATTTGCTCAGCCTACCCATGAGCACTTGATGTTTTTTCCAATTGACTAGATCTGACTTTATTTGTGTGGAAAGTGTTTTGTAGTTTAGTTCATATAGTTCCTGACTGTTCCTTGGCAGATAGTATTTTATATTACTATCAACAGTTATTTTGAATGGAATTTCTTTTTTTGTATCTCTTGGTGCTCAACTTTGTTGGTAATATATAAAAATGCTGATGATTTATGTGGATTTATTTTGAATCCTGCAACTTTGCTAAAGGTATGAATTGTTTCTAGCAGTTTTGGGGTTTTCTCCCTTATCCCAACATATAATTTAGAAACCAGTTGTGAAGTTATGCAAATGTTTCCATCAAAGTCAAGATATGGGAAAAATATTGATTTCCCACCCTAATTAAAATAAACACTCTGGAGAAAATTACTATTGCTAATTTCATTCCCTCCATTTATTCTCTCTCCTCTTTTTACCCTATACTTTCTCAAAAATATTTTGCTTCTGACCACTCCCTCCCCCAATATACCCTTTGTTTTATCACCCACCCCCCTTCTCATATCTTATCCTCATCCTATTTTCCTGCAGGGTAACAGATTTCTATACCCTGATTGAGTATGTTTTATTTTTCTTAATTGACTCTGTTCTAATGAGAGTAAGGTTCACTGACACATCCTCTCTTTTCCCTGATCCCCTCCACTGTAATTTTTTTTCTTGTTCCATTTATATGGCAGATATTTTTTTTTTGCTTTTTGCTGAGGCAATTGGGGTTAAGTGACTTGCCCAGGGTCACACAGCTAGGGAATGTTAAGTGTCTGAGACCAGATTTGAACTCAGGTCCCCCTGACTTCAGGGCTGGTGCTCTATCCACTGTGCCACCTAGCTGCCCCTATATGGCAGGTATTTTGCATCATTTTACTTCACCCTTTACCTTTCTCCCTGTATATTCTTCTCTCACCTATAATTTTATCACCTTTAAAAAAAGATATAAATTCATATTCAACTCACACCTATACTGTGTAGCTATATATGCTCCTTGTAACTGCTATAATAATGAGAAAGTTCTAATGAATCACAAGTATCATCCTCTCAAGTAAGGATGTGAACAGATAAACTTTATGAAGTTCCTCATGCTTTCTTCCTTATGCTTCTACAGAGTCATGTATTTGAAAATCCCATTTCCCATTTAACTCTGGTCTTCTCATCACAAATCTTTGAAAATCCTTTATTTCACTGAATGACCACCTTTTCCTCTGAAACATTATAATGTTTTGCTGGGTAGGTGATTCGTGTTTATAATCCTATTTCCATTGCTCTCTGGAATATCATATTCCAAGCTGTTCAGTCCTTTAAAATAGAAACTGCTAAATCCTGTGTTATACTGATTGAGGTTCCACTAAAATTGACCTTTATTTTCTTTCTGGATACTAACAATATTTTCTCATTGACCTGGCAATTCTGTACTTTGACTATAATATTCCTGGGAGTTTTCATTTTGGGAAACTTCAGGAGATAATTGGAGGATTTTTTTTTCAATTTCCATTTTACCCTCTGTTTCTAGAATATCAGGACAATTTTTCTTGATAATTTCTTGACACTAGAGAATATACAGGTCTTTGTCTGAGCTCTTCCTGGTTTCCCTTAGATCAACAACACCTCTGAACTGTTTTTGGTGTAACAGAACCCTCCAATATTTGTAGTGTAACAAATTTCCAGCAGAAGATATTTCAGAAGAACTTCAGAAAATTTGTTTCAATAGGATATGGGGGAGGGGAGCAAGCACAAGGGAAGTTCAAGGAACAATGACAGTGTTATGTCCACATGCCAGGGATGCTCTTAGCCAAAATATAGAAGAGTTGGCTCCTTTGTTCTGGTTCAGAAGCTAGTGGAGCAGCAGACTAGTTGTGAGACACCCAAAGCAAAAAGTGAGCCCCTGAACCCCAGAGTAATGCAGGACTTGCCCATGCCCACCCAGAGTAAGCTTGGTATAAACTCCCCTTTGTCCTAAGAGCAGACCTCAACCTCTAAAAATGAGCAAAAAAGCAAAAAGAGCTCTGACTATACACAGCTTTTATAGAAACAGAGGAGAAAAGTCCTCAAATACCAATGACACTAAAGGTAAAATGTCTCCAGATGAAGCCCCAAAGGGAGATATGAATGGGTCTCCATCTCACATGGCTCTCTTGGAAGAATTCAAAAGGGATCTTAAAATAAAGAAGAAAATTGGGAAATGAAATAAGATTTTTTTCAGTATAGTTTGGAAAAGGAAACAGAAATTATATGAAGAAAACTCCTTGAAAAATAGATTTAGTGAAATGGAAAAAGCATATACCTCCTTCAAAATATATTTGATTAAATGGAAAAAGACAATTTGTTGAAAAACAGAATTTGTGAAATGGAAAGTGCCCAATGAAGAAAACATTTCATTTAAAAGTTCAATTAGCCAAAATGCAAAAGGAGATAAAAATGGTAATTGAAAATAATTCACTAAAAATTAGAATTGAACACATGGAAGTGAATGACTCAATAAGACATCAAGAATCAATTCAAAAAGAAAATGTAAATATCTTATGGGAAAAGCAACTGATCTGGAAAATAGATCCATGGGAGACAATCTAAGAATTATTGGACTACTGAAAATCATGATGAAAAAAGGAGCTAGACAACATCTTTCAGGAAATCATCAAGGAAAATTACCCTGATGTTCTGGAACCAGAAGGTAAAATTACCATTGAAAGAATTCACCAAACAGCTCCTGAAAGAGACCCCCAAAATGCAAACTTGAAAGACTATAATAGCTAAATTTAGAATTACCAGATCAAGGGTAAAATATTGCAAGCACCCAAAAAGAAACAATTCAAATTTTGAGGAGTCATAATCAGGATTACCCAAGACTTAGCAACTTCCACTTTAAAGGATCAAAGACCCTGGAATATGATATTCAGAAAGGCAAATAAATTTGTATTGTATTCAAGAATCAACTATCCAGAAAAATTAAGCTTGTTTTTTCAGAAAGTGATTTATAGTAGATCTTTAGAGAAAATTGAATAGATACAGAATGAAGTATATTTTTTGATGGTACATGGAAACCCACACAAAAATTGACCATATGTTAGGTCATAAAAACCTTAAACTCAAAAGCAGGAAGACAGAAATAGTAAATGCATGTTTTAGATAGTGATGCAATAAAAATTACATGCAATAAAAGACTAGGGGAAAACAGATGAAAAATTGATTGGAAAGTAAATAATCTAATCCTAAGGAATGAGTGGGTGAAATAACAATTCATAGACACAATTGATAATTTCATCTATGAGAATGACAATAATGAGACTATATAACAAAATATATGGGAAGCGGCCAAAGGAATTCATAGGGGAAGTTTTATATCTCTAGATACTTACTTGCATAAAATAGAGAAAGAGAAGATAAATTAATTGGCAATGCAACTAAAAAATGAAAAACTCACAATTAAATAACAAATTTGAAATTCTGATAATTTATTTTAAGATGATGTCCAGATACTTTTTTTCATGATGACTTTCAAGTATACGAATAATTTTTAAATTATCTCTCCTGAATCTATTTTCAGGTCAGTTGTTTTTCTAATGTGATATTTCATACTTGTTTTTCTCTTTTTTATATTTTTTAATTTGCTTCATTGTGTCTTGCATAAGGAGCTTCCATTTGTTCAATTCTGTTTTTTAAGAAATTATTTTCCTCAGTGAGCTTTTGTACCTCATTTCCCAAACAGCCAATTTTGCTTTTTATGGCATTCTTCTCCTCATTAGCTTTTTCATTTCCTTTTGCATCACTCAATTTTTTTCTTAATTTTCCCTCTATCTCTCTTACTTGATTATCAAAATCCCTTTTGAATTCTTCCATTGTCTGAGGCCAATTCTTATTTTTCTTCAAGGCTTTGGATGCAGGAGCTTTGACTGTTGTCATCTTCTGAGTGTGTGTTTTGATCTTCCTTGTCATCATAGTATCTTTCAATGATGAGAACCTTTTTCTCTTGCCTAGTCTATTACTTGGCTTTTTACTCTGTGTTAAAGTAGGCCTCTATTTCTGGGGCGGAGGAGGCACTGTCTTCAAGGGTTTTGTGCAGCTGTTTTCATGAAATCCTTCCACAAGCACTCTTTTCTGCCCTGGAGCTATTAGAGGTGTCCCTGCACCACTGTATCTGTAAAATCTAGTGTGTTGAATCAACAGAGTTCTTCTTTGCTGATGCTCAGGCCCTAGGATTGGGGCCAGGGCTGCTCTGGCAGGGCCTGTACTGAGGCTTCACACCAGACTCCCACCCTGTTGCCAAAGACCTCTTCACTGACCTTCCAAGTCTCTCTCTGGTGTTCCCAGGCTCAGAGGTCTAGAAGCTCCTAGCACTATTCCTCATTCAGAGGTCCCTCTTGATAACACTGGGGTCCAGCTAAGGCTGAGACAAGAGCTGAGGGTCTTAGATGCTGATTTTCTGTGATTAAAACCCTCTCTCTGACTTTCCCCGTCTGTCTGACCTAGACTGAACCCCTTTTCGCCCCAGTGAGACTGAACTTTCTTGAAGTTTTTCAGTCTATCTTGAGCTGGAGAGAGATTTCATTCCATTAGACTGTTCAGAGGTTTGGTTTCCTGTGATTTTCAAAAGAAACTGGGAGAGCTCTAGCAGCTTCCTGGCTTTATTCTACTATCTCCCAACTATAACAATTAGTGACTGCACTATCCCCCCAGAATTGTATTCAGTTATTACTTCCTCTAAACACTTAGGCTTAATTTGATATTTTGAACAAACTTCATATTTTCCATCTTCTTATAGACACAAAAAAGATATGATCCAAAGACTATGGAGCTAGAACCTAATTCTTTCTGTGCCTTGAAATATTTATGGTACCTCAACCAGGTAATTTTCATCTTACTGTTTCTGTTTCACATTTATCAAACAGGGATAATATTGTTGCCCCACTTTCTTTACTAGGTTTTTATGAAACAAGTCAAGCCATCATCTATCAAAATAATACTCTGATGCCTTATTATGCTATGGAAGTGATTCTAGCTAGGGTATGAAGCTTGTTCCAGTGAATTGGGCACTTTAATAAGTCCTTCCTAGCTAGAAACTTTGTGTATTTATTTCTTTTTCTCTCAAGAATAACATCATCCTTCCAGTCTCACAGTCCCATGGCTTTGATGTTATCCTCCATTCCTCTCTCTCTCTCTCATATATTGCATATTCAACTGGCTATTTAATTCTGTTATTTCTAGTTCTACAAGATAGCTTTTATCTGATTCCTTCATTTTTGCTCAGACAGTTATCACCTTGATTCAGACTATATCATCTCCCCACCTTAGATTATTGTAATGAGCCACAAATTGATTCCTCTACCTCAGGGCTCTCCTGTTTCTAATCCATTTTCTACAAAGCTATTAAAATAATTTTCTTTAAGTACTGTTCTAGCCTCCTCTAGTTGATATATTCCAGTGTCTCCTTATTGTCTGTAGGGTCAAATATATAAACTCCTATTTGGCTTCTTAAAGCCCTTCACATCTGACCCCAATTAGCTTTAAAATCTCATTATACATTATTCTCTTTCCTCCTTCCATTACATATTACTATTCTTTGGTAGGACATGGCAATCAAAAAAAAAAATTGGCTTGTCTATGTCTAATATGCTTCATTCCAATGCTATGCCTGTTCCTTGGCCATCCCTCACACCTTGAATACACTCTTTCTTCCCATCTTCTTCATGGAACCCATCATTTCCTTCAAGACACACATAACCTTTCCAAATAATTATTGATATCCCTAATTGCTAGCTTCTTCCTTTACTAAGTACCTTGTATTTATTCTCTGTGTAATTATATATGTATATGTTGTCTCTCCATTGGACTGAAAATAATTTGAGAAGGAATGCTTTGCTATATTTTGTATCTTAAGCATTAGGTATTAAAGTACCTGGAATTTAGTAGGTACTTCATAAATTGTTTGATTCTACAGTTCTCTATGACAGGTTACATATCTATCATCAAAAGTCCAGTCCAGGGGGCGGAGCCAAGATGGCGAACTGCGGACAGCTTTCTCTGTGAACTCCCTCTGACATTCCCTCAAATCCAGAAAGTAAGCCTTAAAACTGGTTGCTGAGTGAGGTCCTCGCCAAGCATTTGGACTACAACGCACTTCTATAAAAGATCTACCTTGAAAGAACTCCGGAGAAGGTTAGCCTCAGGGGAAATCGGCCTCTGGTCGCGATCGGACTCCAGCCGGGGCGGAAGTCAGGGCTGCGATAGAGGGGCGGATTTTGGGCACCCAGGAAGCCCCTGGGAGACGCCTGGGCCACTTTGCTCTGCTTGCGGGCAGGTGCTTTGGCAGATCTGCCTTTGGAAGGGGGTGGATTGAGAAAAGCTGAAAACGTGGTCCTGGTGCAAATCTAGCCCGACCAGCCTCAGACCGGAAATCAACTCGGCAAACTGCCCCAGGGCAAATATAAATTGTTGCAGTTTTCTCGGCTTTTGACCAATATCCCAACTTTAAATCATGAGCAAGAAGCAGAAGAGAGCTCTCACCATAGAAAGCTTTTACGGAGAAAAAATAGAACAGTCCCCAGATCCTGACATTATGAAAACAATCCCAGGTGAAGCCACAAAGGCAGACTTAAGTTGGTCTCCCTTTCAGAAGGCTTACCTGGATGATTGCATTAAGAATCTCAAAAGAGAGCTAGAAGAAGAATGGGGAAATAAATTGAGATCAGGGCAACAGAAATATCAAAAACTGGAAAATAGGACTGGTGAATTGGAAAAAGAAAACAGTTCACTGAAAAACAAAATTGGTGAATTGGAAAAAATCACCAATTCACTGGAAAATAAAAATGGTGAACTGAAAAACAAAATTGGTGAATTGGAAAAAGACAACAATTCACTGAAAAACAAAATTGGTGAATTGGAAAAAGACAACAATTCACTGAAAAATAAAACTGGCAAAATGGAAAAAGAATGCATTGAATCCAGAAATTCAATTGGCCAGCTACAAAAGGAGCTAAAAAAGATAACTGAAGGAAATAATACTCTAAAAATTAAAATTGAACAAATAGAAGTAAATGACTCAATAAGACTTCAAGAATCAGTTAAACAAAAACAAAAAAATGAAAAAA
>JAJPUD010022228.1:0-21780 GCA_023553655.1 Myrmecobius fasciatus | reverse complement strand
TCCTCAACCTTCTTCCCCCTTCTTTCCTCCCTCTTCTCTTCCTCCTCTCCTCCTCTTCCCCTTGCCTTTCTGTTCCTCCTTCCCCCATTCCCCTGCTCCCTTCCCCCTCCTCCTCTTTCTCCTCCTCTCCTTCTCCTTGAATAGACCAGTAGTAGATTAGTGTCTGAATTAGGGGGTCAGTATTTTAACCTTTTGGGGTCTAGCCCCGTGCTTTGGTTATGATGCAGTTGTGACTTCAGTGAAGAACTAGGAATTGCAAAGGAAAGGATTTTTCAAAATCAGTCTGGAGCCACCTTTAGTCTAAAGACTAAGGTCACATAAATGTCTGGGTAATAGTCTCCACCCAACTTTGAGGAGAATCTGTAAGAAGCTCATAGTAAATCTAACACTATGTAAACATGGGAAAAGGGAAAATATTTATGCGTGTTTATATATCATATGTTTTATATATATCTTATGTTTTACATTTATATATATATATATAGATATATAAAATATATTTAATAATATGTATTATATCGAGAGGGAGGGAGGGAGGAAGGGAGAGGTTATTGTGATCTGTGAGGAATCGATAAGGTCTCAAATGCTTCCTTACAGCCTCAAACTGAGAATTATTTCATTCCTTCCCACTGTGCAAGCTCTCAAAGGCTTCTCTGCTTGGGAATGCTGGCCACCCAGAGCCAGCAAAACTTGAGAAAAGACATCCCTCATCTAGAATCTTCAAAGTAGGGAATTCAAAGCAATAACTTAGGACACAGCCCAGCTCTCTTTAAGCCAGCCCAGGGATAAGGGGTGGGAATTCAAACTGTGTGTGAATCTTTATATGACTTTCTGAGTAGAAGTGGCTAGTGGCTAGTGGCTGAATGGCTGAATGCTTAGGCCAGCTCCTTCTCCAAAATGTCACAAGGAAAAGTAAGGGAGGCAGGGGACTGAGAAGGGACCGAGCCCTTTAAGGAAGCAGGGGAGAAGATTTTATGGAGCTGGGAATTGTGGCCACTTGTCTTTTTAATAATGAAAAAATATGAATTTGTAGATAATAATCTTTTTGTCTTTTTAAGGGCTAAGAGAGCAGGCCTTGGAAATTGAGATGTGACTTAGAGGCTATAAATCCAGATTTATTTGGATTTGAAATTTATTAGCTATGTGACCCCTTAGCTTAATCTTTTGTCTCTCTACCTCAGTTCAGTCTTTTGTAAAGGGATAATAATAGCACCCACCTGCCAAGGTTATTGTGAGGTTCACAGAGTTGTAAAGTGCTTAACACAGGGCCTGGGACTGAGCAAGTGCTACATGAATGTTAACAGTTTTTTTTGTGTGTTTTCTTTAATTAGATGCAGTTGTTTCCCAGTTGATGTTTCTATATGGAAATTTGAATGTCATCACTGTGACCCAACAAAAGAGATGAGATTTTCTGTCATTGGGAATGAATTCAACTGAATTAAGGCCATGGGGGGGGGGAGGGTTTTGTTTTAATAATAGGTTTTCTTTCAAATGTTAATGACATAACATTATTATATTGTTGTGTTTTGAAATGTTCTTATATTGGAAAATGTAGTCAATTTGGAAACATTGGTAAAATGTTTATAAGCTATGTTGTTAAAAAAAATCAATCTAAATGTCAGCTTAAGAAGAGGATTGTAAAAATGTGCTTGATGTTTGAAAGTACTGGAATTTAAGAATTTGTATTCTTGCACTTATGCTTATAAATAAAGCCAAATTTTACCTTCGGTTGTTTGCCTCTTGCTTACAAAAATTATTGGAAGCTTGCTAGAGTGGCTAAGTAAGACATTTGGGAGAGTAACACACATGAATTCAGAATGAAGGTAAAATAACACTGTCTGTGATTTAGTGATCCAAGGTGGGAGCCCATCTTGCTGCTGGTGCCCAAGACAGAGAGGGAGCCTGATTTTCTAGGGAGACTTTCAAGTGTAAAGGAACTTGTAGGTAAGGCTTTGATGTGCTAGGGGCCCTAAAACCTGCAGGTAAGATATACATTTGTTTTAGGGTGATCCTCTCCCGTACAGCTAGATGCAGTGCTTGTGACTGTGGTGGTGTAATGACAATAGTGATAGAAGTCATGGTCGGAGGACACTAACTGCTCCCTTTGCATAAGCTGCTTCTCTATGAAGCACACTGGGACTGGGAGGCTTCTCAGCCCAGGGAGGAGCAGGGTATTGTGAGCCATGCTGTTTAGGACCAGAAAAAGAGATCCCTATCATTGAGGTAAAAA
The DNA here is from genome assembly GCA_023553655.1 of Myrmecobius fasciatus. Taxonomy (NCBI): domain Eukaryota; kingdom Metazoa; phylum Chordata; class Mammalia; order Dasyuromorphia; family Myrmecobiidae; genus Myrmecobius; species Myrmecobius fasciatus. The sequence continues at coordinate 19,550 of JAJPUD010022228.1, read as the reverse complement.
TCCAGGGTTCTAATGGGGCACCTGAAGCTACAACTTCAAGGGGGCCTGAACTTGAGTGACAAGTCCAGCAGTCATTTAAATTGTTGGAAAAGCATTGTATTGTGGGAGGCTCAGTGGGGTTGTTTGGGGGGGGGAATCATTTAGGTCTGTTGACCAGAGTAAAGAGATTAGGAGTAGAATAAACATTTTGAAAAATAAGAGACCAGAAAAACTATAATATCGGGGGAGGGGGGGAGAAAGGCTTCATTCAGAAACAAATTAGACTCCTTTTGACTTAGGGGTCCCAGGTTCCAGAGGACAGGCTACTAGGGGTGGGAGGTGGTTGATTGAGCTCTGCTTGGGGTTGTCAGAGATCAGCCTGCTTAGAGAAAACCAGGACAGGGAGGGCAGGGAGCCAGAGGGGCTGTCCTGGGCTCCCCAAAATGGAAGAGCCCAGTGACAGCAAACCCCCAAATCCTCAATGAACTCAAGAATAGATGAGCTAAGGGAGGTCAGGAAAGAGGCAGATCTCTGTCTCCTTTCTCCCAGTGGGAGGAGACAAAATCAGTCCAGTGGCTGGAAGGGACACCAGGCACCCAGGCATGCACAAATGCCTGCCCCTAATCAAGCTGAAACTAGAGGAAAGTTGAGGAAATTGCTGCTGGGCAACTGCCTCCTGGAATGAAGGAGAGCTGAGGAAGAAGCTAGGGGATCCTTCCAGGCTCCAGGATGCCACCCTAACCATGAGGTGCATCATCCAGGGCACCCAGTGTACCTGAGGGAACCCATGCATCTAGTGAGTAGCCCCTGGAAGATAACAAGAAGGTATCTTGATCAGACAGCTGCAGGGATAGGGACTGGACACCTGAGTGTTGTGGGGGCCTCCCAGAGAAGAACAATCTTTCCATTGACACCTTTACTGTCTGCAGTTTGTACTCTCAGAAACTCACCTAGATTATGGAATCCTTAGGTGACTCAGAGCCCTCAAAAATACAGGGGGTAAGTGGTAGAGGGTCGGGGGTCAGCCCCTCCCGTCTCCTAAGTAAACCCTGCCCTAAGAAGCTGGAGATACCAATGACTACACTCTTCTGTTTGGATAAGAGAGAGGCAGCCATTTGAGAGGCTCATCAAGTGGGAGATTACAAGGAAATGGCCAACTAACCCAGACCAGGGCCCATGCATCAGGCATAGTATTAAAGCAGCCCACTGACAGGGACAAAACTTGGAGGAAAAGTGCAGAAGAGAATGTTTGGTCACGAAGCAGCTAGGTGGCGCAGTGAATAGAGCACCAGCCCTTTGAAGTCAAGAGGACCTGAGTTCAAAAGAAAGAAAAAAAATAGAATTTTGGTCTGAGCCAAGAAGGATAATTGTTTTAAAAAAATAAAAATAAATTAAAAAAAAAACTAGTCAATTTTGGCCAAGGCTTTATCTGTATCAAATCAAGTTATCCCAAACATGGTGTAGAAGAAAAAAAAATTGTCCCTTTATTAAAACTTTTTGTTTGCAAAACATATATACATACATTCTTCAACATTGACCCTTACAAACCTTTCCATTAAAAATGTTCCCCCCTATTCCCCTCCCCTCCCCTAGATGGCAGGAAATCTACTAACATGTTAATTATATTAAAATACTTGACAAATCAAATATATGTATACATATTTCCACACACCATTTTTGTGCGAGGAAAATCATATCTACAAGAAAGAAAAATCAGAGAAAGGAAACAATGCAAGCAAACATCAATAGAGAGCATGAAAATGTTATGTTGTGGTCCACATTTCATATCCCTCTCTCTGGGTGTATATGGCTTTCTTCCATGAACAATTGGAACTGGTTTGAAACATTTCATTGTTGCAGAGAGCCATGTCCATCAGAATTGATCATCATATAATCTTGTTGTTGCCGTGTATAATGATCTCCTGGTTCTGCTCATTTCACTCAGCATCAGTCCATGCAAGTCTCTCCAGGCCTCTCTAAAATCATCCTGCTGGTCGTGTCTCACAGAGCAATAATATTCCATAATATTCATATGCCATAATTTGTTCAACCATTCTCCAACTGAGGGGAATCCATTCAGCTTCCAGTTTCTAGCTACTACAAGAAGGACTGCCACAAACATCTTCACATGTGGGGCCCTTTCCTTCCTTTAAGATTTCTTTGGGATATAAGCCCAATAAAAACACTGCTGGCTCAAAGGGTATGCACAGTTCGATCACTTTTTGAGCAAAGTTCCAAATTGCTCTGCAGAATGGTTGGATCCATTCACAGTTCCACCAACAATGGATCAGTGTCCCAGTTTTTCCACATCCCCTCCAACATTCCTCATTATTTTTTCCTGTCATTTTAGCCCAATCTGACAGGTGTTTAGTGGTACCACAGAGTTGTCTTAATTTGCATTTCTCTGATCAATAGTGATTTGGAACACCTTTTCATATGACTAGAAAAAGTTCTAATTTCATCCTCTGAAAATTTTCTGTTCATATGCTTTGACCATTTATTGATTGGAGAGTGGTTTGAAATCTTATAAATATGAAACAATTCTCTATATATTTTAGAAATGAGGCCTTTATCAGAACCCTTAAATGTAAAGATGATTTCAAAACTTATTGCTTCCCTCCTAATCTTGTCTGCATTAGTTTTGTTTGGACAAAAACTTTTTAACTTAATATAGTCAAAATTATCTATCTGGTGTTCAATTAAGAATTCCAGTACTTTTTTGGACATAAATTTATTGCATCTCCACAGGTTTGAGAGGTGAACTATCCTATGTTCCTCTAATTTGCTTATAATATCACTCTTTATATCCAAATCCTGAACCCATTTAGATCTTACCTTGGTATGTGGTGTTAGGTGTGGATCAATCCCTAATTGCTTCCACACTAGTTTCCAATTTTCCCAGCAGTTTTTGTTGAATAGTGAGTACTTATCCCAAAAGCTGGGGTTTGGGGGTTTTTCACACACTAAAATGCTATAGTTATTGCCTAGTTTGTCCTGTGATTCTGTCCTATGCCACTGTTCAGACTCTCTATTTCTTAGCCAGTACCAAATGGTTTTGATGACCGCTGCTCTACAATAGTTTTAGATCTGGTACAGCAAAGCCACCTTCATCGGCCCATTTTTTCATTAATTGCCTTGAAATTCTTGATGTTTTGTCCTTCCAAATGAACTTTGCTACTATTTTTTCTACATTTGTAAAATAGTTTCTGTTTTTAAAATTTTATTTATTTATTTATTTTTTATTTGCAAAACATATGTATGGATAATTCCTAAACATTAACCCTTACAAAGTTTCTGTTACAAATTTTCCCCCCTACTCCCCACCCCTCCCCTAGATGGCAGGATATCCACTACATGATAATTATGTTAGAATACTTAAGAAATCGAATATATGTATAGTTATTGCATCATTTTTTTGTGCAGGAGAAATCATATCTACAAGAAAGAATAATCGGATAAAGGAAATACAATGCAAGCAAACATCAATAGAGAACATGAAAATGTTATGTTGTGGTCCACATTTCACATCCCTTTCTCTGGGTGTATATGGCTCTCTTCACCGAACAATTGGAACTGGTTTGAAGCATTTCATTGTTGAAGAGAGTCATGCACATTAGAACTGCTCCTCATATAGTATTGTTCTTGCCATGAATAATGATCTCCTGGTTCTGCTCACTTCACTGAGCATCAGTTCATGCAAGTCCCTCCAGGCCTCTCTGAAATCGTCCTGCTGGTCATTTCTTACAGAGCAATAATATTCCATAACATTCATATACCATAATTTATTCAGCCATTCTCCAATTGATGGACATTCATTCAGCTTCCAGTTTCTAGCCATTACAAAAAGGGCTGCCACAAACATTCTTGCACATGTGGGGTCCTTTCCTTCTTTTATGATTTCTTTGGGATATAAGCCCAATAGAAACACTGCTGGGTCAAAGGGTATGCACAGTTTGACAACTTTTTGAGCATAGCTCCAAATTACTCTCCAGAATGGCTGGATCTGTTCACAGCTCCACCAATAATGCATCAGTGTCCCAGTCTTCCCACATCCCCTCCAACATTCATCTTTATCTTTTCCTGTCATGTAAAATAATTTCTTGGGAGTTTGATTGGTATGTCACTAAATAAGTAGATTAGTTTGGGTAATATTGTCATTTTTTTATATTCGCTCGGTCTACCCATGAGCACTTGATTTTTTTCCAATTGACTAGGTCTGACTTTATTTGTGTGGAAAGTGTTTTGTAGTTTAGTTTATAAAGTTCCTTACTTTTCCTTGGCAAATAGATTCCCAAATATTTTATACTATCAACAGGTATTTTGAATGGAATTTTTTTTATCTCTTGCTGCTGAACTTTGTTGGTAATGTATAAAACTGCTGCTAACTGATGTGGATTTATTTTGTATCCTGCAACTTTGCTAAAGTTGTGAATTGTCTCTAGTAATTTTTTTAGTGGAGTTTTTAGGGTTCTCTAAGTATACCATCATGTCATCTGCAAAGAGTGATAATTTGGTTTCCTCATTACCTATTCTAATTCCTTTAATCTCTTTTTCTTCTCTTACTGCCCAAGTTAACATTTCTAACACAATATTAAATAATAATGGTGACAGTGGGCAGCCATGTTTCATTCCTGATCTTATTGGGAATGGTTCAAGTTTGACTCCATTACTTATGATGCTTGCTGATGGTTTTAAGTAGATACTACTAATCATTTTAAGGAAAAGCCTATTTATTCCTATACTCTCTAGTGTTTTTAGTAGGAATGGGTGTTGGATTTTATCAAAAGCTTTTTCTGCATCTATTGAAATAATCATATGGTTTTTGTTAATTTGGTTATTAATATAATTGATTATGTTAATAGTTTTCCTAATATTGAACAAGCCCTACATTCCTGGTATAAATCCTACTTGGTCAGAGTGTACTATCCTGGGGATGACTTTCTGTAATCTCATTGCTAATATTTTATTTAAAATTTTTGCATCAATATTCATTAGGGGAATTGGTCTATAGTTTTCTTTCTCTATTTTCTCCCTACCAGGTTTAGCTATCAGCACCATATCGGTATCATAGAAGGAATCTGGTAGTATACCTTCTTTCCCTATTTTTTTTTCAAATAGTTTATATAGTATTAGAATTAATTGTTATTTGAATGGTAGAATTCCCATGTTAATCCATCTGGCCCTGGAGATTTTTTCTTAGGGAGTTGATTAATAGCTTGTTCTATTTCTTTTTCTAAGATGGGGCTATTTAAATAATTTATTTCCTCTTCTGTTAACCTGGGCAATCTATATTTTTGTAGATATTCCTCCATTTCATTTAGATTATCAAATTTACTGGCATAAAGTTGGGCAAAGTAACTCCTAATTATAACTCTAATTTCCTCTTCATTGGAGGAAAGTTCTCCCTTATCATTTTTGAGACTAAGAATTTGATTTTCCTCTTAACTTTTTCTAATCAAATTAACTAAAGGTTTATCTATTTTGTTGATTTTTTCATAAAACCAACTCAGTTTTATTTGTTAATTCAATAGTTTTCTTATTTTTAATTTTATTAATCTCCCCTTTGATTTTCAGACTTTCCAATTTGGTATTTAATTGAGGGTTTTTAATTTGCTCTTTTTCTAGCTTTTAAAATTGTAATCCCAATTCATTGATCTTCTCTTTCTATATTTTATGCAAGTAAGCATCTAGAGATATAAAATTGCCCCTTATAACCGCTTTGGTTGTATCCCACAAATTTTGGTATGTTGTCTCATTATTGTCATTCTCCTGGATGAAATTATTGATTGTGTCTATGATTTGCTGTTTCATCCAGTCATTTTTTCCATTAGATTATTTCATTTCCAATTAACTTTTGGTCTATTTTCTCCTGGCCTTATATTACATGTGATATTTATTGCATCATGATCTGAAAAGGGTGCATTTACTATTTCTGCTTTTCTACATTTGATTTTGAGGTTTTTATGCCCTAACACGTGATCAATTTTTGTATATGTTCCATGAACCACCGAGAAAAAAACTGTTTCCTTTTATCGCCATTCAATTTCCTCCAAAAATCTATCATACCTAAATTTTCTAACAATTTGTTTACTTCCTTAACTTCTGTCTTATTTATTTTGTAGTTTGATTTATCTAATTCTGAGAGAGCAAGGTTGAGATCCCCCACTAGTATAGTTTTACCGTCTATTTCTCCTTGCATAGCTGTTAGTTTCTCCTCTAGGAATTTGGCTGCTATACCACTTGGTGCACATATGTTTAGTATTGATACCGCTTCATTTTCTACGGTACCCTTTAGTAAAATATAGTTTCCTCCCTTATTTCTTTTAATTAGATCTATTGTTGCTTTTACTTGATCTGAAATCAGGATTGCTACCCCTGCTTTTTTTGTTCACCTGAAGCATAAAAGATTCTGCTCTAGCCCTTTATCTTCACTCTGTATGTATCTCTATGTTTTAGATGAGTTTCTTGAAAACAACATATTGCAGGATTCTGGATTTTAATCCAGTCTGCTATCCCCTTCTGCTTTATGGGAGAGTTCATTCCATTCACATTTACAGTTAAAATAACTAAATCTGTATTTCCTGCCATCTTATGCCAAAGTTATGTTTTGCTCTTCCCTTTTCCCTTTATCCTTTTCCCCCTCCACAGTATTTTGTTTTTGATGAACACCTCCCTCTAACAGTCCTTCCCCCTTTAGAATCCCTCTCTCTTTTTTACACCTTTCCCCTAATTTTTCTATTTTCCCTTCTATTATCCTATCCCTTTTTTTTTCTCCTTTCCCTCCTACTTCCCTATAAGGAGGGACAAGTGTTTCTGCAAAACCAAAAGTGTCTGATATACTCTTTTAGAGCCCAATCTGATGAGAGCAAGATTCACACAATGCCCATCGCCTTCCCTTCTTTCCCTCAATTATATTAGATTTTCTATTCCTCTCCATGAGATTTCACCTTATTTTTACCTCTTTTTTTACTTTATTTTACCTCCTTTCCCCTCTTTTTCCAGTATGTAGCCCTTTCACCTCTAGTTTCTTTTCCATTATTATTGAAGTAAAATCAAATTATACCTTCATTCTTTGAGTATACCAATAGTAGAAACAGAGTTCTCAAGAGTTCTTTCCTTTTAACCTTTTTATGCTTTTCTTGAGTTCTGTGTTTGGAAGTCAAATTCTTTGTTCAGATCTGTTTTTTTTTTCATTAGAAATAGGTGAAATTCTCCTGTATCATTGAATGACCATCTTCTTCCCTGGAAGATAATGCTCATTCTAGCTGGATAACTTTTTCTTGGCTGCAATTCAAGTTCCTTTGTCTTTCAGAATATCTGATTCCAGGCCGTATGATCCTTTAATGTGGAAGCTGACAGATCTTGTGTGATTCTAATTACAATTCCTCTGGTCTCTCAGCATATACAATATACACAGAGCCTTTCAATACATATGTGGTTATTTCCAGATATCATGTAGCACATGTTCATTCAGATCTGCTCCCAGCTCCCAGTCCAAAACAAAGCAGGAAAGAAGTCTTTCCCTTTTCCCCACCCAGGGTTCATAATAGAGGCCTGATAAACAAGTAGCCTGGGTGCCAGGAAATCAGGATTCTGGGTATCCTTGGAAATGAACATTCACCATGTCAGCTAGTGATTAGAACTAGTGGCTACTTCTTTGCTAGACAATAAAATGTGCCTCTAAAAATATTATATTCCACCAAAGGCAGAGGAGATAATTTACCCTGGATTTTTTTTAATTTTTTTTTTTTGCTTTTTGCTGAGGCAATTGGGGTTAAGTGACTTGCCCAGGGTCACACAGCTAGGAAGTGTCTGAGACCAGATTTGAACTCAGGTCTTCCTGACTTCAGGGCTAGTGCTCTAACCACTACGCCACCTAGCTGCCCCACGCCACCTAGCTGCCCCTACCCTGGATTTTTAGTGGAAAAGTTAAGAAAATTTGATGCTATTCCCTGCTCTTTGAATAAGCCAGGGGCAAGCAAACTGGAGGCTGAGGATTAAGGTTTTCTGACACAGTGGAATTCAATGCTGCTTTGTCCTTTAACATTTACTTGGATTAAATGATTCGCCTCACCAAGAATTTGCAGTGCTTGAGCCAATACATGCTGTATAGGACTTTTAAGAAAAAAAATAATTTATTAGAATTGACAGAAAAAGTCTGAAAATATGTGTAATCTCTCACACTTGAAGACTTGTTCCCACAAAGGAAGAGGTTGATGTTGTGTTCTCCTAGCTCATCATGTGAATCGACCTTAAGATTTTGTGAAAGTTACTTTTGAATGTTGGTGGTTTGTTGCCATTTTGAATGTTCTGATTATTATGTACGCTGTTCTCTTGGTTTTGCCTTATGTCATTCTGTACCATCACTTCACACAGATTTTTCTATGCCCCTCTATATGCACCATGCATGTCATGTCTTTTAGTATAATAATGTTCTGTGACATTTAGGTACCACAATTTGTTTAGCCATTCCCCATTAGGCATAGGCATGTATTGTTTCCACTTCTGAGTTATCACCAAATGTCCATGCTATAAATATTTTGGAGCATATAGGGACCTCCTCCTTATCATTGTTTCCATATGATATAAGATCAGTAATGGAGTCTCTGCTACAAAGAGCATGGACATTTAATCACTTTATTTGCACTATCCCAAACTGCTTTATCAAATGGTTGAAACATTTCACAGCTTCACTAACAATGTATTCCTGTACCTGTCTTTCAACAACCCCTCCAACATTAAATGTTGCCATTTTCCCTAATCTGAGCATGTACAGTGAAAGCTCATTGTTACCTTGATTTTCAAAGGAAAAGTAGTATGAGAGGAGAATGTACAGTCTCCATAGTTGAACTAATGAGCAGAAGTAATGAAATGAAACCTGTACAGAAGTGAAAGATAATCTAAAAGAAGAAAATAAAACCCAATAACATTTAAAGAATTTTTCTTCAATAGCCAAGAAACACATCTTGAAGATTGAATTCATAGAGACAACCTCGAGGTAAGATGTCTTCCATAGAAACAGAATAGTACCAAGAACTTTAATGTCTGAATACAGGAATTAATACAGGGAAATTGCCAAGACCTTTCAAAGATAAAAATGAAATACCAATTGAAAAATGCATAGATCACCTCTAGACTAGAAATAATGCCAAGGTTCAATTTCCAAGACACACAAAGTTTGAATTTATTAATGGAATTGAAAAACACCAAGTTCTACAAGTAATGGACAGAATCTAATCATATACTGCCCTTCAGTAAATCAGTGAATCAGGACTACAAATGAGATAGTGAATGAAAAGTGGATAAAAAGGAATGAGTGATATGTGTGGGTCACATTGAGAATTAGCAAAGAGGCCAGGTTAGACCTTGTGGTCTGAGGAAGTAAAGAGCCTTCAGGGGAAGAAGTTGAAAAGGAAAGTAAGAGGAGGGAAGCCTTGTTTTGTTACTTGGGAGATAAAGTACCGGACTGAGAAGGGGAAATGAGAGAAGTGATTAATCAGAAAAAAAGGAAGCAAAGAAAAGAAGTATTAACAAGTAAAACTTCAAAGAAAAGGGATACCAAGAGGAAGTCATCAGGTGTGGGAAGAAAAGAGCCACTGGGAATTGAGCCATGTGAAAAATAACATACTGAAATACCTGAGGGAACATAGTACTGAGTTAATAGCCAAAGTGGGAAAAAAAATCATTTAAAAACCCCTAATATTATCAATCAAAATCTAAACGTTAATGTGTGGGATGGGGATGCTAAATTCCCTTATCCAAAATAATCACTCAGAGGCATCTTCAGGTACAAACAGAAAGCATTTATTTAGTCATTGAAATGAGAGGTCCATGCACTCCAGCTGAGCAGCTTGGCATGGTATGTGTTGTTGGGCTGGGAATAGGGAGTCAACTATATAGCAAAAGATTTGGCTTCATTGGATGGTCTGAAAGGAAGTAACCATTGATCAATGCTCAGCAATATGAGTAAAAAAATAAAGTTCGATTTAGGATAGGAATTGCTGGGGAACATCATCCAGAAGAACACTTAGGGGGGAAGGGTGAGGAGGGGGAGATGAGTTAGCAAGAATGTCTCTCATCCAAACAGATTTTCCTAGGGAAACTACCAAAGAACAATTTTCCCAAATTCCTGCTTTTATTTCCCCAAAGGAAATGGAGCAATGAAGCAAACATTATCTTTCAGAAAATCATAAACAAAAACTGCCCTAATGTCCTAGAATTACAAGGTAAAAAAGAATTCTCTGATCACCTCTAAAAGAGACCTCAAAATGAAAACTCCAAAGAATATCATAACTAAATTTCAAACCTAGATGGCGAACTGCAGACAGCATTCTCTGTGAGCTCCTGAGACCTTCCCTCAGACCAAGACAAAGTGAGCCTCCGAACTGGTTCTGGAGTGAGGGCTCCACCAAACACTTGGAGTACAATGCACTTCTATCAAAAATCTACTTTGAAAGAACTCCAGAGAAGGTCAGTTTTAGACGGGTAGGGGATCGAGCAGCTACCAGCACTCATACACCAGTGCGCAGCCGGGGTGCAAGTCCGAGGCTGTTACGGAGCAGATTTTAGGCTGCCAGGAAGTCCCTGGGAGACACTTGGGCCACTTTGTTCTGCTTGCGGGCAGGTGCTTTGGCAGATATGCCTTTGGTAAAAGGTGGACTGAGAGCAGCTGAAAGCGTGGTCCTAGTATGGATCTAGCTGCCCAGCCTCAGACCGGAAGTCAACTCAGAAAACTGCCCCAGGTCAAATTGAAACTGCAGCAGAATTCCCTGCTGGTGACTGATACCTCAGCTCAAAATCATGAGCAAGAAGCAGAAGAGAGCTCTCAACATAGACAGCTTTTTTTTTTCTGAGGCAATTGGGGTTAAGTGACTTGCCCAGACCATAGACAGCTTTTACGGAGAGAAAGTAGGGCAGACCCCAGATCCTGAGGTTCTGAAAACAATCCCAGATGAATCCATAAGGCGGACATGAGCTGGTCTCCTTTTCAGAAGGCTTTCCTAGAAGATTACAAAAAGAATCTCAAAAGAGATCTAGAAAAAGAATGGGAAAATAAATTGAGAGCAGTGCAAGAAGGAAATATCCCCTGAACAGAGATGTGAAAAACTGGAAAATAAGACTTGTCAATTGGAAAAAGTCACCAACTCGCTGGAAAATAAAAATAGTGAATTGGAAAAAGATGACAATTCACTGGAAAATAAAAATAGTGAATTGGAAAAGGTAACAATTCACTGAAAAACAAAATTAGTGAATTGGAAAAAGACAACAATTCACTGAAAAATAAAAATGGAAAAATGGAAAAAGAATGCAATGAACCAAAAAATTCAATTGGCCAGTTACAAAAGGAGCTAAAAATGATAACTGAAGGAAATAATACCTTAAAAATTAAAATTGAACAAATAGAAATGAATGACTCAATAAGACTTCAAGAATCAGTCAAACAAAGACAAAAAAATGAAAAAATAGAAGAAAATATGAAATATCTCCTAGGAAAAACAACTGACTTGGAAAACAGATCCAGGAGAGACAATCTAAGGATTATTGGACTCCCTGAAAGCCACAATGAAAAAAAGAACCTTGATGCTATGTTCCAGAAAATCATGAAAGAGAATTGCCCTGATGTTTTAGAATCAGAAGGCAAAGTTGGCATTGAAAGAATTCACCGATGACCTCCTGAAAGAGACCCCAAAATTAAAACCCCAAGGAATATTGTGGCCAAATTTCAGGACTATCACACCAAGGAAAAGATTTTGCAAGCAGCTAGAAAGAAACAGTTCAAATACCAAGGAACTGTTATTAGAATTACACAACATCTGTCAGCTTCCACAATAAAGGATCGAAGACCCTGGAATCAGATATTCCAAAAGGCAAAAGAACTTGGATTACAGCCAAAAATAAGCTATCCAGCTACAATGAGCATCATCTTCCAAGGAAGAAGATGGTCATTCAATGATACAGGAGAATTTTGCCTATTTCTAATGAAAAGACTAGATCTGAACAAAAAATTTGACCTCCAAACCCAGAACTCTAGAGAAGTGTAGAAAGGTAAAAAGGAAAGAACTCTTGAGAACTATATCTCTACTAGGGGTATCCTTAAAGAATGGGGGTATAATTTGATTTTACTTTGATAATAATTGGAAAGAAATTAGAGGTGGAAGGTATATCATACTGTAAAAAAAGGGGGGAGGGAAATAAAGGTAAAATAAAGTAAAAATAAAAAGGAGGTAAAATAAGGCAAAGTCTCATGAGGAGACAAAGAAAATCTAATATAATTGAGGGAGAGAAGGGAGGGTGATGAGTATTCTTACTCTCATTAGCTTGGGCTCTAAAAGAGTATATCAGACGCATTTGATTTCAGGGAAAAACTTGGCCCTCTGTATAAGGAAGTAGGAGGGAAAGGAGGAAAAGAAAAGGATAAATTAATAGAAGGATTAGGGGAAAGGTGTAAAAAAGAGGGAGGGTTTTAAAGGGGGGAGGACTGTTAGAGGTTGATGGTCATCAAAAACAAAATACTGGGGAGAGGGGAAGGGAGTAAGGGAAAAGGGAAGAGAAAAATATAACTTTGGGTAAATAAGATGGCAGGAAATATAGATATAGTCATTTTAATTGTGAATGTGAATGAGATGAACTCTCCCATAAAACGGAAGCGGATAGCGGACTGGATTAAAAGCCAGAATCCTACAATATGTTGTTTCCAAGAAACACATTTAAAACATAGAGATATATACAGAGTGAAGGTAAAGGGCTGGAGCAGAATCTTTTATGCTTCAAGTGAACATAAAAAGCAGGGGTAGCAATCCTTATCTCAGATCAAGTAAAAGCAAAAAGAGATCTAATCAAAAGAGATAAGGAAGGAAACTACATTTTACTAAAGGGTTCCATAGACAATGAAGCAGTATCAATACTTAACATATATGCACCAAGTGGTATAGCATCCAAATTCCTAGAGGAGAAGTTAAGAGAGATGCAAGGAGAAATAGACAGTAATACTATACTAGTGGGGGATCTCAACCTTGCTCTCTCAGAATTAGATAAATCAAACCAGTGCGCAGCCAGGGTGCAAGTCCGGGGCTGGAAAGGACCAGAAGATTTTAGGCTGCCGGGAAGTCCCTGGGAGACTCTTGGGCCACTTTGCTCTGCTTGCGGGCAGGTGCTTTGGCAGGTCTACCTTTGATAAAGGGTGGATTGAGAGCAGCTGAAAGTATGATCCTGGTGCAGATCTAGCAAGATGAGCCCCAGACTGGAAGTCAACTCGGCAAATTGCCCCAGGACAAATTGAAATCACTGCTGCTGCTGCTGCTGCTGCTGCTGCTGCAGAATTCCCTGCTGATGACTGATACTTCAGCTAAATATCATGAGCAAGAAGAAGAGAGCTCTCACCATAGACAGCTTTTACGGAGAGAAACTAGAGAAGTCCCCAGATCCTGAGATTCTGAAAACAATCCCAGATAAAGTCACAAAGATGGACTTAAGCTGGTCTCACTTTCAGAAGGCTTACCTGGAAGATTGCATAAAAATCTCAAAAGAGAGCTAGAAGAAGATTGGGGAAATAAATTGAGAGCAGTGCAAGAAGGAAATATCACCCTGCAACAGAGATGTGAAAAACTGGAAAAATAAGTCTGGTGAATTGGAAAAAGACAACAATTCACTGAAAAACAAAATTAGTAAATTGGAAAAAGACAAAAACTCACTGAAAAACAAAATTAGTGAATTGGAAAAAGACAACAATTCACTGAAAAACAAAATTGGTGAATTGGAAAAAGTCACCAAATCACAAGAAAATAAAAATAGTGAATTGATAAAAGACAACATTTCACAGAAAGACAAAATTAGTGAATTGGAAAAAGACAATTCACTGAAAAATAAAATTGGCAAAATGGAAAACGAATGCAATGAACCAAAAAATTCAATTGGCCAGTTACAAAAGGAGCTAAAAAAGATCACTGAAGGAAATAATACCTTAAAAATTAAAATTGAACAAATTGAAATGAATGACTCAATGAGACTTCAAGAATCAGTCATATAAAAACAAAAAAATGAAAAAATAGAAGAAAATATGAAATATCTCCTAGGAAAAACAATTGACTTAGAAAACAGATCCAGGAGAGACAATCTAAGGATTATTGGACTCCCTGAAAGTCACAATGAAAAAAAGAACCTTGATGCTATCTTCCAGGAAATCATGAAAGAGAACTGCCCTGATGTTTTAGAATCAGAAGGCAAAAATGGCATTGAAAGAATTCACCGATCACCTCCAGAAAGAGACCCCAAAATTAAAACCACAAGGAATATCGTGGCTAAGTGTCGGGACTACTGCACCAAGGAAAAGATTTTGCTAGCAGCTAGAAAGAAACAATTCAAATACCAAGGATCAATAATTAGACTAACACACGATTTGTCAGTCTCCACATTGAAGGATCGAAGGGCCTGGAATCAGATATTCCAAAAGGCAAAAGAACTTGGATTACAGCCAAGAATAAGCTATCCAGCTAGAATGAGCATTATCTTCCAGGGAAAAAGATGGTCATTCAGTGATACAGGAGAATTTCACCTATTTCTAATGAAAAGACCAGATCTGAACAAAAAAATTGACTTCAAAACACAGAACTCTAGAGAAGCATAAAAAGGTAAAAAGGAAAGCACTCTTGAGAACTATATCTCTACTATGGGTATCTTTAAAGAATGAGGGTATAATTTGATTTTACTTCGATAATAATGGAAAAGAAATTAGAGGTGGAAAGGATATTATACTGTAAAAAAAGGGGGGGAGGAAAGGAGGTAAAATAAAGTAAAAAAAGGAGGTAAAATAAGGCAAAGTCTCATGAAGAAACACAGAAACTCTAATGTAATTGAGGGAGAGAAGGGAGGGCAATCAGTATTGGGTAAATCTTACTCTCATTACATTGGGCTCTAAAAGAGTATATCAGACATATTTGGTTTCAGGGAAAAACTTGGCCCTCCTTATAGGGAAGTAGGAGGGAAAGGAGGAAAAGAAAGGGATAAACTAATAGAAGGATTAGGGGAAAGGTGTAAAAAAGAGGGAGGGTTCTAAAGGTGGGAGGACTGTTAGAGGGAGGTGGTCATCAAAAACAAAATACTGGGGAGGGAAGAAGGGAGTAAGGGGAAAGGGAAGAGAAAAAATATAACTTTGGGTAAATAAGATGGCAGGAAATATAGATATAGTTATTTTAACTGTGAATGTGAATGGGATGAAATCTCCCATAAAACGGAAGTGGATAGCGGACTGGATTAAAAGCCAGAATCCTACAATATGTTGTTTACAAGAAACACATCTAAAACATAGAGATACCTACAGACTGAAGGTAAAGGGCTGGAGCAGAATCTTTTATGCTTCAAGTGAACCAAAAAAAGCAGGGGTAGCAATCCTTATCTCAGATCAAGTAAAAGCAAAATTAGATTTAATTAAAAGAGATAAGGAAGGAAACTATATTTTACTAAAGGGTACCATAGACAATGAAGCAGTATCAATACAAAACATATATGCACCAAGTGGTATAGCATTCAAATTCCTAGAGGAGAAACTAACAGAGATGCAAGGAGAAATCTCAACTTTGCTCTCTCAGAATTAGATAAATCAAACCACAAAATAAATAAGAAAGAAGTTAGGGAGGTAAACAGAATGTTAGAATCTATCATACCTAATCTCTGGTGGAAATTGAATGGTGATAGAAGGGAGTATACTTTTTTCTCAGGGGTTCATGGAACTAACATGAAATTTGATCATGTGTTAGGGCATAAAACCCTCAAAATCAAATGCAGAAAAGCAGAAATATTAAATGCTTCTTTTTCAGATCATGATGCAATAAAACTGACATGTAATATAAGGCCAGGAGAAAATAGACCATAAGTTAATTGGAAATTAAATAATCTAATCCTGAAGAATCAATGGGTGAAAGAGCAAATTATAGACAAAATCGATAATTTCATCCAGGAGAATGAAAATAATGAGACAACATACCAAAATTTGTGGGATATGGCCAAAGCGGTTATAAGGGGTAACTTTATATCTCTAGATGCTTACTTGCAAAAAATAGAGAAAGAGAAGATCAAAGAATTGGGCTTACAATTTAAAAAAACTAGAAAAAGAGCAAATTAAAAACACTCAATTAAATACCAAATTGGAAAGTCTGAAAATCAAAGGTGAGATTAATAAAATTGAAAATAAGAAAACTATTGAATTAATAAATAAAACAAAGACTTGGTTTTATGAAAAAACCAAGAAAATAGATAAGCCTTTAGTTAATTTGATCAGAAAAAGGAAAGAGGAAAATCAAATTGTTAGTCTCAAAAATGATAAGGGAGAACTTTCCTCCAATGAAGAGGAAATTAGAGCAATAATTAGGAGTTACTTTGCCCAACTTTATGCCAGTAAGTTTGATAATCTAAATGAAATGGAGGAATATCTACAAAAATATAGATTTCCCAGGTTAACAGAAGAGGAAATACATTATTTAAATAGCCCCATATTAGAAAAAGAAATAGAACAAGCTATTAACCAACTCCCTAAGAAAAAATCTCCAGGGCCAGATGGATTGACATGTGAATTCTACCAAACATTCAATGAACAATTAATTCCAATACTATACAAACTATTTGAGAAAATAGAGACAGAAGGTATACTACCAAATTCCTTGTATGATACCGATATGGTGCTGATAGCTAAACCAGGTAGGGTGAAAACAGAGAAAGAAAACTATAGACCAATTTCCCTAATGAATATTGATGCAAAATTTTTAAATAAAATATTAGCAATGAGATTACAGAAAGTCATCCCCAGGATAGTATACTCTGACCAAGTAGGATTTATACCAGGAATGCAGGGCTGGTGGTTCAATATTAGGAAAAATATCAGAATAATCAATTATATTAATAACCAAACTAACAAAAACCATATGATTTTCTCAATAGATGCAAGAAAAGCATTTGATAAAATCCAACATCCATTCCTATTAAAAACACTAGAGAGTATAGGGATAAATGGGCTCTTCCTTAAACTGATTAGTAGCATCTACTTAAAACCATCAGCAAGCATCATATGTAATGGAGACAAAGTAGAACCATTCACAATAAGATCAGGAGTGAAACAAGGGTGCCCACTGTCACTATTACTATTTAATATTGTATTAGAAATGTTAGCTTTGGCAATAAGAGAAGAAAAAGAGATAAAAGGAATTAGAGTAGGTAAGGAAGAAACCAAATTATAACTGTTTGCAGATGACATGATGGTATACTTAGAGAACCCTACAGACTCAACTAAAAAACTACTAGAAACAATTCACAACTTTAGCAAAGTTGCAGGATTTAAAATAAATCCACATAAATCATCAGCATTTTTATATATTACCAACAAAATTCAGCAGCAAGAGATAGAAAAAGAAATTCCATTCAAAATAATGGATGATAGTATAAAATATTTGGGAATCCATCTGCCAAGAAAAAGTCAGAAACTGTACGAACTAAAGTATAAAACACTTTCCACACAAATAAAATCAGACCTAGTCAATTGGAAAAACATTAAGTGCTCATGGATAGGCTGAGCAAATATAATAAAAATGACAATACTACCCAAACTAATTTACTTATTTAGTGCCATACCAATCAAACTCCCAAGAAATTATTTTACACATCTAGAATAAATAGTAACAAAGTTCATTTGGAAGAACAAAAGGTCAAGAATTTCAAGGGAATTAATGAAAAAAAGGCAGATGAAGGTGGCCTTGCTGTACCAGATCTAAAACTATATTATAAAGCAGCGGTCATTAAAACCATTTGGTACTGGCTGAGAAATAGAGAAGTCAATCAGTGGCATAGGATAGGATATCCGGACAATCTAGGTAATAACATTTGTAGTTTAGTGTTTGATAAACTCAATGACCCCAGCTTTTGGGATAAGTACTCACTATTCAGCAAAAACTGCTGGGAAAATTGGAAAACTAGTGTGGAAGAAATTAAGGTTGGACCCACACCTAACTCCGCACACCAAGATAAGATCTAAATGGGTTCATGATCTAGATATAAAGAGTGATATTATAAGCAAATTAGAGGAACATAGGATAGTTTACCTCTCAGACATGTGGAGATGGAATATATTTATGTCCAAAGAAGATCTGGAACTCTTAATTGAACACCATATAGATAAATTTGATTATATTAAGTTAAAAAGTTTCTGTACAAACAAAACTAATGCAGACAAGATTAGGAAGGAAGCATCAAATTGGGAAATCATCTTTACATTTAAGGGTTCTGTTAAAGGTCTCATCTCTAAGATATATAGAGGTCCCGGCGGGGAGCCAAGATGGCAGAGTGAAAAGGTAACTCTCTGCCTTTCCTCCGATCTTCTCTCAAATAAACAATAAAATAAGCCTCTGAACTGATCTTCAAGTCAATGAACTCAGAAATATTTGGACACTGCTTTCTGGAGAACTTCATATCAGGATTGTCTGACTTGGACAGAGAGATAAATTGACAACTCCTGTGTAGGCGGGAAGTGAGGGTGGGACTCAGCTCAGCTCATCCTTGTAGAAATTCCAAACTCCAAACTCCAAATTTTAAACACCTGGAGTTTATCTGAGGTACTTGGGACACTCTGCCCTGATTGAGGGCAGGTGTTCTGGCAGACTTGCCTTGTTTAAGGAGTAATTCAGACTTAGTCCTAGCCCCCACAGGCCCAGCACCTTAAGTTAATTGGCCAAAGTGCCCCAGGGCAAAGCTCTTTAGCCGCCTTTCAGCCGCCGTTTTTTTCCCCCTACCTTAAAGAGATATCCACCCTGTCTAAAAAAAAAATGAAGAAGCAAAAGAGAGCTCTCACCATAGACAGCTTCTATCAAGGCAAAGAAGCGATGACCCCAGATCCTGAGGTTCCTTTAGACAAACTACCAGAAGGTATTAAAGACCATCACTGGTAACTTTTTCAAAAGGCCTTTCTGGAAGATTGCATAAAGAACCTCAAAAGAGAGCTGGAGGATAAATGGGAAAACAAACTGAAATCAGTGCAAGAAGCATACAATATCTTGCAAGAAGGATATGATGCCCTGCAAAAGAGATATGAATAAGACACCAATTTATTGAAAAATAAAATTAGTGAAGTGGAAAAAGAGTGCAATGAAAAAATTGGCCAGTTACAAAAGGAGCTTAAAAAGGTAACTGAAGAAAACACTTTAAAAATAAGAATTGAACAAATGCAAGTGAATGACTCACTAAGACTTGAAGAATCAGTCAAACAAAAACAAAAAAATGAGAAATTAGAAGAAAATATGAAATATCTCCTAGGAAAAAACAACTGACTTGGAAAATAGATCTAGGAGAGACAATCTAAAGATTATTGGACTTCCTGAAAGCCATGATGAAAAAAAGAATCTAAACACTATCTTCCAGGAAATCCTGAAAGAAAACTGCCCTGAGATTGTAGAATCAAAGGGCAAAATCACCATTGAAAGAATTCACCAATCACCTCCTGATAGAGACCCCAAAATTAAGACCCCAAGGAATATCGTGGCTAAATTTCAGGACTATAACACCGAGGAACAGATTCTGCCAGCAGCTAGAAAGAA
>JAJPUD010022227.1:0-12169 GCA_023553655.1 Myrmecobius fasciatus | reverse complement strand
TATATATATATATATATATATATATAATTCCTCAGTAATTCCATTTACCCATACATGATATATTCTCAAGTCCTTGGTTCATCCTGGTCTCTCTCTTGCTAATATATTCTAGCATATCAATATTATTCCTTAAAAGTGGCACCTATACCTTCAGCTACTTTTGCATACTGCCCTGCTCATGCAAAGGAAGGACGAAGGCAAGAGGGAAAGCGAGGGCGAAGGGAAGGGCATGGAGGAAGGAAGGAACTCTCTCTCTGCTTCATTGCTTCCCTTTGAACATTAGCTTCTCAATGCAAGACATATCTAGCTTTTGCTTCTGTATCACCTGTATTTAGCACCACATTAAGATGGATGGATATGGCCCTTAGACTAACTCACTTGCACACTAAGAGAAGGCCCTGTCTATCCCTGAGATTTGGTTAATATCTGGCTCATCAATTTTTGCCCACAGAAAAGATAACTCAGAGAACACATCAAATTCCCCACATCTCCATAGAACCCAATTTATAACTTCTTCACAACTGCCTTGATGAGGTAGGTGATTTAAAATTCATTACGTCCACTTTTCACTGAGATAAGCAAGTTCCGTGCTAGACAGTTCTTCATTTATAATACCAGAGAATTTAAGAAACTTCCTAAGCACTCAGCAAATTTTCAATGCACAATTCCATACCAAAGTAAGGGAGAAAAACCTTCCAATCACGGTTGAGCTGACAACCAGTCACATGAAGGCAAACTATTTGTTAAGTGGTAATAACACATCAGAATTCAAGACATAATGGGTAAACTTGCCTTCGAGAGATTTTTTTCCTCATACTTTCAGAAACTGCACAGTCTAAAAAGATCATTTTACTCGCTGACACTGACACCCCTGATTCCAGCAGACCCTAAAGTCACACAAAAATACTGTAGAAACAGGTGCCATAATGAACAAAGCTTAACATTTCAGGACAAATATGGTAGCACATAACAAGCAAGATCCCCCTGAGCTCTATCAATCCCAGGACAAGCAATTACCAGTTATGTGTGATTATGTCCACAAAATGTCTATTCTGATACAAATAACAATTGAGGCCATGTAATAAGATTCTATAAGAAACATTCATGCCTAAGGGAAAAATATAGTCCTTGAGTGAATATTTAAAAAAAAAACATTAAAATCCTGCCTAGCTTCTTACACTCAAAACTGTTGTTTTAGAAGAAAGCAGGTACCATGTGTTTACCTCTCAAGGCCATTATTAAATATGACTTACTGAATTAAGTTTAAGTCTAATTACAATAAAAGATCATAATACAGGGGCAGCCAGATGGTACAGTGGTCAGAGCACCAGCCCTGAAGTAAGGAGGACCTGAGTTCAAATCTGGCCTCAGACACGTAACACTTCCTGGCTGTGTGACCCTGGGCAAGTCACTTAGTCCCAATTGCCTCAGGAAAAAAAATCATGATTCATCGGGGCTAAGGCCTTATTTTTCTCCTCAAAAGCAAAATGGACCATGAGAATTGTGTGATTTTTTTAACCCAGCCTGAATTGAAATATCTGTATTGAAAGATATCCTATACTGCAGGTAAAGGGGAAAATCCTCCCAGGGGCAGTTATTCTCTTTAACACAGCTACATTACTCACCTTACTGAATATGGGGTGACACTAATCCCAAGAATTCAAACACAGCATGGTATTAAACAGGTCAACCATAAGGGGCTTCATCTTTCCAATTAATTTTTTTAAAAATAAGTAAATCAGTATTTCTTTAGGGAGAGAAAATGCTTATAAATATATTACACTATTTTACTAATTCTAGTATAACTACTGCAAGTTTACATACCAAACAGGTCCTTTAAACCAAATTGTTAAAAAGCACTAAAAAATATATTGATGGAAAATACTCAGCCCTAGCAGGAAACTTTCCGGTGTTACAGATTTGGGCAGCATATTCTTGTCACGAAATTATTTTCACACATCTTCTCCCCACTGAGAATAACCCCTCAACAGCCAAGAGTCAGCAAGGGGTCAATATGATACCAATCCTCTCTCCCACTGGGCCATACTGCACTCAGGTTATTCTTACCCCAAGCAAGCCAACCCATAAGAAATTACCAGAGACACTTCTAAACAAACCAACACCTTTTATTTGTAAGAAATGCTAGAAAAAGAAAAATAATCCACTTTGAATCCAAGTGTGAGGAAAGTCCCTTTAAAATAAATTCCTCTTCCTGCTCAACCCTCCCCTCTACAAAAAAAGCCAAACAGGTAACTTTATAACCCTTAATACTTTTAACTGAAACAGGAGAATCACCCCTGACCTTTTCACCAGAACTCTTGAGGTAACACAGATACCCAGCTCAGAAGGCTCCTAGGTTGACCCCCACCTGCACCTGTGGCTGTGAGGTATCTGCTAACAACATTTACAGCCTGGCCCCTCCACCCCACTTCTCTTGGAGGGGCTTAAAATACTGCAACCTGCAGGATTTGAAAGGGGATTATCTGGCTGCTAAAACATAAAGAATAATATTCATGGCACTTATGTCTAAAGGCATCCCCCGATGGGAGGCAGTCCCATTCGACCCAAACCCCTCACTGCTCCTGAAAGGGCTCCAGCTGACATGCAAGTTGAGAACAGGAGGTGACACACACTCCATGGGAGTAACAAAAATAAATCCCCAACAACATACTCCCCCAGCCTGGTCTTCAGGGTTCCTGAATGGGGACCACTTCAGAGCAGGGCTCCTCACCCACCCCACAAACAAGGTCTTCTGGGCCAAGACAGGGCTGGTGACCGGGCCCCAGACAGCAAATACACCAAGCCCAGGGCAGGGGGGAGAATCACTAGTGTCCTGGTTTCCAGAGGCAGGGTCTCTGCCGGGGGAGCAGGGAAAAGCCTAATACAGAAAATTAATCACACAGCCTCCAGGAAGGCAGAGGAGGAAGCTGAAGATGAGGGCCAGATTGGAGAGAAAGCAGCCAGGGAGGCTGGGGGAGGCTGCAGGCTCAAGGAAGGGGCAGTCTTTCCTTGCCTGGTCAGGACACCAAGGCAGGGAGGCAGTCATTCCCTCTCAAAAGGGGGAACAAAAGAAAAATACAAAAGTCCTGAATGGAGAAAAGCTGATGGGTCCCTGCAAGAGGCTCCTGGAGAAATCCTGATAAGGCTCCAAAGGGCTTGGCAATGAAGAGCAGGCAGAAGGAAGGGTCCGGATGGAGGTCTTGAAGGCTGGGGAGTGACTAGGGGATTTGGGGGTATTCTTGGCCAGGGAAGAGGAGAATTAGAGGGCAGGAACCGTGTAAGGGTGCACCTGCTCACATGATGGTGCAAAACTTGAACCCACAGCCCTGCTTCTTCTTGTTCTCCTCCTCTTCTCGCATCCTACGGATTTCACGGATCAGCTCATGGAAAGCTTGCTCCACACCTTGCCCAGTCTTGGCTGATGTCTCCACAAAAGGGATCCCGAACCTCTTGGCCACCTTCTTGCCCAGTGTGGGGTCCACCAGCATGTTGGTCATGTCTACTTTGTTGGCCACCATCACCATGGGTACACGGTCTGTTTTTTTGATCTTCCGCACTTGGTCCCAGAAGACATTCACTTCTTTAAAAGAGCTGAAGTCATTCACTGCATGGACAAGGAGGAAGCCCTCTCCCCATCGCAAAGACTCATCTCTGAGGGGGTAAAACACTTCATTGTTTGTGATGTCACGGATGTCCAGCTGGCACGGCTCTTCATCCACCACTGTTTGCCAATGATGGTAATCTTCAATGGTGGGGTCGTATTCAGTCACAAAATCATTGCCAATAAACCGAAGGGTCAGTGCACTCTTGCCCACAAAGCAGGAACCTATCACCACCACCTTATACATCTTGGTTCTGCGTCTGTCTGGATCACCTGTGGAGATATGGACACCAGAGACAGAAGCCATCAGAACTGGAAAGGGCTCAAGTGGTCTCTGGTCTACTTTCAAGGCTGCAAAGAGGGGGCTTCAATAAGTCAGCCCATTTCACTGGAGGTCACCTCTCAGGAGGAATATTTTCCACCTGCCTCCAGCCTCCATGGGCTGCTTTGCAAATCCTCTCCCTCACTGCCCCCCCTTCAGCTCTCATCCCTTCTCCCAAAGACAGAACTTCAGACACTTGAAATCTCTGACTCCCCCGGCTCTTGCTGACCGATTCCAAACCCATCAGAGCACATGGGCTCCAGGCCATTCATTCTGGCTGGCCTCTGCAAGACCCTCTCTGATTTACTGGTGCCTTTCTCAAGCCCCGGGACCCAGAAGACCCCAGGGTCAATTCAGAAGTGTCTTAGGAGGACAGAGAATAGGTCACTATTTCTACAGGCCATGTTCCTCTGCACTAATATAGCCCAACGGGGTTCATTTTGTGAGGCTGCAGGGACTACATCTCCTGAATCAAAGGGGGGAGGGGCAAGAGGGCTCTGGCTGGCGTAGCTGCCTGAGCTGCCTGAGCCCACGCACTTTTGGGTTGTACCATTGTAGGTTCGGGGGAGCCCATTTTGCAACCAAGGAGAGGGGAGGCAAGATGCAGTGAGTCAAGAACAGCAACAGTGCTCCCATTAATACGGTCCCATGAGGGAACGAGCGCCCCTGGTGGATGAGGAAATGTTTCCTGCATTGATGCAACCCGAGATGGCACTAACTTGGGGGCCTGCTTGCCCCCCACCCCATTGCTGTTATCTGAGAGGGGGCTCAATGAGCTCTCAGCTCATTCCTCTAACCTGAACTGCTCACGTGGTCTCTACTTACCTTTTGCGCACTGTAAAAATACGCCGTCCGATCCCTTTCAGGTCCAGGCTTTAAGGGAGGAGCAACTCAGAAGCACGTACAAGCAGAGTGCCGCCTCTTACGTCCTGCAGGGGCTTCTGGGAGCCCCAGGTCTCCCGGGTGATTTGGGGAACCCCGCCCCTGGGCAGCAAAGGCTCCTGGGAACCACGCCCACACTCCTTTGGGAGGTGGGGACCCCGCCTCCTTTTGGAAGCTCCTCCCTCAGAAGTTTGTGGAGCCCCACCCCTCACTAGTCTGCCCTGGCTGGAGCTCTGAGCGTCCCGTGTGCCCCTGCTTTTGGAGCTCGGGAAACCCCACCGCAACCGCACAATGATTTCCCCCACCCTTGGGAGTTTGGGAAAGCCCTACATATACCACAAGGGTTAATGCCCCAGTCCCCACAATGCAGACGGGGCCTGGGTAGTTATCCCCATGCCACTCCCACCTAAGGACGAGAGTCCGAGACCCGGTGCTTCTGGACCAAAGGACAGGGCTCACAAAAGTCTTCAGTCCTCGCGCCCGGGAAAGAGCCAGGCTTTGACCCCTTAGATTCCTGCGCCATAATCCCTACTTCAACCCCCCCCCATCCCCTGAACTCCTCATTCTCTCTCCTTCTTTTTCCACCTCCCAATCCCATTCTTCCCTCCATCCTTCCCCAAAATGACTCTGGGCAACTTGCCTTTTTCCTTCCACGCACAGGAGCCTCCAGGTCTTCCACCTTTAATCTTCTCTGTTTTTCCCATCCCCTTCAACTTCAGGTTTACTTTTTTCATCTTGTTTTCCCGGACCTTAGTAAAGCTTCTTTGGGTGGGTTCTTCCTCGGAACTCCTGGGACAAGACTTGTTTGCCCCTTCCTTTAGGGGTACTACGTACTCACCACCACCTTTTATACTTGGAGCCTATCAACCTAAATCAAGGACCAGGTGTTTTGAAAATCCAGACCCCATCTGAGAGCTCAGAGCCCTAAACTCCGGTTTTTTATTAAATACTTTTAAAAATACATATTTCTGCTGTGTGATCCCAACTGCCTCAGCAATAATAATAATAATAATAATAATAATAATAAAACAAGATACATATTTCTAAAGCCTTTTGGCTTTCTGTCATTTCTTTCACTACATTCCCTAATACAATGGGCATCCCACTCCTGACAAAACCAAATGATCTAGCCATCAGTGACTGACAGGCCATGCACCATTCCGTACCTGTAGTCCCCCAGACTGTGTACAGAGGAAGAAGTTACAGGCTCCATTTGCCCAGCCAAGAGTGATTCAGTCAGAAAAACCTTGGTCTAATGATCTCTGCCCTGGCATTATTGAAGTTAGGATTCCTTAGCTTACTTCTCTGCTTCTGTTCCTCATTCTCTGGGACAATCCTATAGGGCTTACCGCCTTTTTCAGAATTCCTCAGAATCCCTGTTTTTGACACTAGGTTAATATTCCATCCCATGCTTTGACCATAATTGGTTCAAACATTTCCCCAGGGATGGACACCCACACTGCTTCTACTATTTGTCTACCATAAATGTTGCTGTGAGCCTCTCCTCTCCAGGTGTCCAAAAGAATCCCCTTCTCCCATCATCCCAGGTGGAAACCTCATCTTTGTCCTTCATCAAGAAACCTGAAAACACTTGCTATGAGTCCTCTCTTCTTTTTTCCTTCCTCCTCATCTCACAAATCTTGATACAATATTCTACCTTTCCCTCCTTGATTCCATTCTCAAATCCAGAAATGCCCCTTTCTCTGGTCTAGATCAATCCATTCCATCCCCTCCTGCCTTCTCCCCAAAAAGCCTATCATTGCTCTTCTCTCTTCCTAATTACCAACTGCTTCCCTGCTGGCTACAAATATGCCCAGTTCTCCCTAATACTTAACCAACTCTAAATAGAAATGAGAGAGAACCAAAAAAATGGGATGAAGGGAAATACAGAAATGATAACAGTGAATGTTAAGGGGATGACCTCAAAAATAAAACAAGTCAGAAGTTTATAGAAGAATACATTGGAAGCCACAATCGGATGATATGGTTTTTATAGGACACTCTTAAAACAAAGAGAGGTAAAATAAAAGGCTAGCTAGGTAAAATCTACTTGGCTGAAGCAAAAAAGCCAAGCTTAACAATTTTGATCTACTTAAGAGATAGGGAAGTTACTTTTTCTAAATGATACCATAGACAACAAAGTAATATTAAAAAGTTTTTATACCCAACGTTTCAAATAAAGTCCTCACCAGATATATAGAATATAGAACTGAATTAAATTGACAAAAATGATAGTCATTCTTCAATTGATAAGTGGCCAAATAATATAATCAGGAAGTTTTTAGGAGAAACTAAAGCTACTTATACTTACATAAAAATGCTCTAAATCACTGATTAAATAAATAAATGTTAAAAAGAACCCTAAATTGTCACCTCAGGCCTATCAGAAAAGACAAATGCTGGAGGAGATAAGAGAAAATTGTACACCAATAAGTACTTCATAGAATTGTGAACTGGCCCAACCATTCTAAAGAGGCATTTGGAACTAGACCCCAAGAACCATAAAATTGTATTTGTACTTTGATCAAGCAATACCATTATCAGGTCTGTATCTCAAAGATGTCAAAGGAAAAGAAAAAGGACTTATATAGGTACAAAAGTTTAAAACAGCTTTTTATCTTTCTATCATGGTAAAGAATTAAAAATCAAGAAAGATGGTCAACAATTGGAGAATGCCTGAACAAGTTGTGACATAATTGTCATGGAGTAATATTGTGCTATATGAAATGAAGGCTGTTTCAGAAAAACATGGCAAGACCTATATGAATTGATGCAAAGTGAAGAAACCAAGACATCATTATATGCAATAATATCAATGTTCTAATGGTGATCAACTATGAAATACCTGGTTACTCTGATCAATAAAAATGATCTAAGACAATTCCAAAGATCTCATAATGTTATCCACCTTAAGAGAGAACCAATGGACTATGTACCTAATATATAATTTTCTCCTTTTATTTTTCTTAGTTTCGTTTGTAAAAAAATATCTTATATGGTAATGTTTGCATGATTTCACATGTATAATTGATATCATATTGAATGCCTTTTCAGTGGGTAGCGAAAAGCATGTGAGGGAGGGAGAATATTTGGAACTTGAAATTTAAACAGAAAAGGTTTAAAAATAAATAATAAATCCAAAAAAAATTTAAATTATATTTTACAATGGCTCTATAAAATTAATTTTCTCCAACATGACAATATCTGTATGTATATATGGACATGTGTGTATATGTATATATGTCTACCTGTAATCTAAATAATCATTTTCATTTACTATAATCAATTTCTAATGACCAGTCTTCTGATTTCATTGGTAATGAGAACTCCCAGATAGTGAAACTCCCTTCACAAATCCAGGTTGACACCTTCTCTGCAATTTAGAGAGTTGCCTAGGAAATTTAAGATGTTAAATGACTTGTCCAAGTTCACACAGTCAGAATGTGTTCAAGGCACAATGTGAAACTAAACATAAAGCGCTATAACAACCATGCATACCCTTTCACTTATCAATATTACTACTGTCTGTATTTCAAAGATCATAAAAAAGGAAAAAGGTTCATATGTACAAAAATATTTATATTAGCACTTTTTATAGTGGCAAATTGGAAACTCAGGGGATGCCATCCATTGGGGAATGGCTGAGCACGTTGTGATCTAGGAAGGTAATGGGATACTATTGTGCTGTGAGAAATGATGAGCAGGCAGGTTTCAGGACTGGGGCAACTGATGCAAAGTGAAATGAGCAAGACTACGGAAACACTGTACAAAGTAACACCAATATTGTGTGATGATCAACTGGGAGGGACTCGGCTCTTCTCAGTAATACATTGCTACAAGACAATCCCAAAGGGCTCCTGATGGAAAGATGCTATTCACATCCAGAGAAGGGACTCATGGATCCTGAATATAGATCAAAGCATATTCTTTTCACTTTATTTTTTTCATATTTGTTTTTTTGTCTGTTTCCTGTTTCACAAAATGACTAATATGGAAATGTTTGCATTTTTTCCTCACTATTTTGTTCCCAATTACATGTTAAAACAATTTTTAACATTCATTTAAAAAATTCAGTTCCAAATTCTTTTCCTCCTTCCCCACTCTCCTTCTCCCCATACTGAGAAGACAAACAATTCAATATAGATTATACATGTATAGACATAAACATAATTTCATATAAGTCATGTTGTAAAAGAAAAAACACATCATCAAGAAAAATAAAATTTAAAAAAGAGAAAGTATGCTTCAATCTGTATTCAGGCACTATCAGTTCTTTCTCTGGGGATGGATAGCATTTTTCATCATCGATACTTCATAGTTGTCTTGAATCATTGTATTACTAAGAAAAGCAGAGTCATTCACAGCTCATCACCTTACAATATTGCTTTTATTTTGTACACAGTACATGTCACTTTGCATCAGTTTCTATCAGGTTTTTCTGAGAGCATCCTACTGATCATTTCTTACAGCACAACAATATTCCATAACATTCACATTATTGCAATTCATTCAGTCATTCCCTATTTGATGGACATTACCTCAATTTCCAATTCTTTGCCACAAGAAAGGAGCTACTATCTGTATTTTTTTTGGCAGGTACACGCCCTTTTCTTTTTTGTCTCTTATCTCTTTCTGAATATAAACCTAGTAGTAATATTGCTAGGTCAAAGGATATGCATGATCTTATACCCCTTTATGCATAGTTCCAAATTACAGAATTGTTGAATCAGGCCACTACTACACACATTTTTCCCATTTCCCCTCTAACATTTGTGATGTTTCTTTTCTGTCTTATTAACCAATCCAGTAGGTATGAAGTAGTATCTCAGAATTGTTTTAATTTTCTTGTCTCCAATCAATAGCAGATTTAGAATTATTTTCACATATCTGTAGATAGTTTTGATAACTTTACCTGAAAATGGTTCATATTTTTAAATCATTAATTGGGAAATGGCTCTAACATTTATAAATTTGACTCAGTTGTCTGAGAAATGAGACCTCTGTCAGAGAAACTCTCATCAAAATATTTTCCAGTTATTGCTAAAAGTATTTCCTTCCATCCTATTCCCCCCTCTGCTTATTCTATTCTGTCATTTAACCCTCTCCCTCCTCAAAAGTTTTATTTCTTGCTACCCCCTGCCCGAATCTACACTCCCCTCTATTACTTTTCGCAACCTTCTCTTGTGTCCTGTCCCTCCTAATTTTCTATGGGGTAAATAGATTTTCTATATCCAATCAAATGGGCATGCTATCCCTTTTTTCATTTTAGTAAAGCTTTTTATTTGCAAAAGACATGTATGGGTAATTTTTCAACATTGATCCTTGAAAAGTTTTTTTGTTACACATTTTTCCTCTAGCCCCCATCCCTTTCCTAGATCCAGGAAGTCTACTACATTTTAATAATAATAATAATAATAGACAAATTGAATATGTGTATATATATTTTTACAGTCATCTTACTGTTCAAGAAAAGTCAGATCTACAAGAAAAAAAATCTGAGAAGGGAAACATAATGCCACCAAACATCAATCGAGAGCATGAAAATGTTATCTGTGGTCCCTCTCTCTGGGTGTATGTGGCTTTCTTCACTGAACAATTGGAACTGGTTTGAAACATCTCAATGTTGCAGAGAGCCGTGTCCTTCAGAACTGATCATCATATAGTCTTGTTCTTGCCCTGTATAATGATCTCCTGGTTCTGTTCCTTTCACTTAGCATTAGTTCACACAGGTCTCTCCAGGCCTCTCTGAAATCCTCCTGCTGGTCGTTTCTCACAGAACAATAATATTCTATAACATTCATATACCATACTTTATTCAGCCAGTCTCCAATTGATGGGCATCCTTTCAGTTTCCAGTTTCTAGCCACTACAAAAAGGGCTGCCAAAAACATTCTTGCACATGGGGGGCCATTTCCTTCCTTTAAGATCTCTTTGGGATCTAAAGCCAGTAGAAACACTGCTGGGCCAAAGTGTGTGCACAATGTGTTAACTTTTTGAGCATAGTTCCAAATTGCTCTCCAGAATGGTTGGATCCGTTTACAGTTCCACCAACAATGTATCAAGTGTTCCAGCTTTCCCACATCCCCTCCAACATTCATCGTTATCTTTTCCTGTCATCTTAGCCAATCTGACAGGTGTGTAGTGGTACCTCAGAGTTGTCTTAATTTGCATTTCTCTGATCAATAGTGATTTGGAGAAACTTTTCATATGACTAGAAATAGTTTCAATTATTTCATCTGAAAATTGCCTGTTCATATCTTTGACCATTTATCGATGGCTTGAATTCTTATAAATATGAGACAATTCTATATATTTTAGAAATGAGGCCTTCATCAGAACCTTGACATATAAAGATGATTTCCCAATTTATTGTTTCCCTCCTCCTCTTGTCTGCATTAGTTTTGTTTGTACAAAAACTTTTTAACAATACAGTCAAAATTATCTAAATTATCTAGCTATGTCTCTGTATATCTACAAGTCAATTATAATTAAGAGGGATATATTATATTTGTAAGAATTGCTAAGCTTGAACTAATGACATTTATTTCAAGTTTTAGTAAATATACTAAGCTTCTATAATGAAAAATGGTGTTAATAAAACTATTCCAATGAAGTTTCACATGTGTTATTTTTAAGACATAGAGAAAAAGACAACTTTATAGATTTAGTATTGGGTAAAAAGATGAATAGACTTGTAACATATTGTGCTATATAAACTTATACTGTCTTTGATTTTGAGGGGTCATTGCAAGCTTTCTATGGCACCTATATGACTTAACGTTACCCATCACTTATAACGATAATAGTAGCAATATGAATGTAATGTAGTATAATGCAAAGAGCATTGGATGTAGAGTCTAGAAATCAATGTTTGAATCTTACCACTGGTGTTTACATATGGTCATGGGCACGTTACCTAACCTCTTAAGAAACAGTTTCTTAATGGCTAAAATGGGCATAATATTTCCTAGTATACCTAATTCCACAAATTATTTCAAGGATCAAAAGAGCTGTCTATAAATGATATATATAAAGCCTTTTGTAAATGTCAAATTTCCCCATTAGTTTAATTTTTATACTAAGATGATATGGTTTCTGTTTAACATATCTGTTTATATGAACTAAAATCCTACTTTCACTCAATCCCTAAACATTAGTTACATTAAGTTAAAAAGAGCCTTTTGAAGGTAGGGATATTTTACAATATTCTGTATATACTGAAGTACTTTTTTTGGTTTGTTTCCAAACAGCCAACTTAAGTGTGGTAAGGGCAGGTATCTACTGGCCCCATACTGTGTAACCAATGTATGGCCAGGCTGTGCTTGAACACAACAGCAACAACATGCCTTGGATACACTCACAGG
>JAJPUD010022226.1:0-21781 GCA_023553655.1 Myrmecobius fasciatus | reverse complement strand
TCCTCAACCTTCTTCCCCCTTCTTTCCTCCCTCTTCTCTTCCTCCTCTCCTCCTCTTCCCCTTGCCTTTCTGTTCCTCCTTCCCCCATTCCCCTGCTCCCTTCCCCCTCCTCCTCTTTCTCCTCCTCTCCTTCTCCTTGAATAGACCAGTAGTAGATTAGTGTCTGAATTAGGGGGTCAGTATTTTAACCTTTTGGGGTCTAGCCCCGTGCTTTGCTTATGATGCAGTTGTGACTTCAGTGAAGAACTAGGAATTGCAAAGGAAAGGATTTTTCAAAATCAGTCTGGAGCCACCTTTAGTCTAAAGACTAAGGTCACATAAATGTCTGGGTAATAGTCTCCACCCAACTTTGAGGAGAATCTGTAAGAAGCTCATAGTAAATCTAACACTATGTAAACATGGGAAAAGGGAAAATATTTATGCGTGTTTATATATCATATGTTTTATATATATCTTATGTTTTACATTTATATATATATATATAGATATGTAAAATATATTTAATAATATGTATTATATCGAGAGGGAGGGAGGGAGGAAGGGAGAGGTTATTGTGATCTGTGAGGAATCGATAAGGTCTCAAATGCTTCCTTACAGCCTCAAACTGAGAATTATTTCATTCCTTCCCACTGTGCAAGCTCTCAAAGGCTTCTCTGCTTGGGAATGCTGGCCACCCAGAGCCAGCAAAACTTGAGAAAAGACATCCCTCATCTAGAATCTTCAAAGTAGGGAATTCAAAGCAATAACTTAGGACACAGCCCAGCTCTCTTTAAGCCAGCCCAGGGATAAGGGGTGGGAATTCAAACTGTGTGTGAATCTTTATATGACTTTCTGAGTAGAAGTGGCTAGTGGCTAGTGGCTGAATGGCTGAATGCTTAGGCCAGCTCCTTCTCCAAAATGTCACAAGGAAAAGTAAGGGAGGCAGGGGACTGAGAAGGGACCGAGCCCTTTAAGGAAGCAGGGGAGAAGATTTTATGGAGCTGGGAATTGTGGCCACTTGTCTTTTTAATAATGAAAAAATATGAATTTGTAGATAATAATCTTTTTGTCTTTTTAAGGGCTAAGAGAGCAGGCCTTGGAAATTGAGATGTGACTTAGAGGCTATAAATCCAGATTTATTTGGATTTGAAATTTATTAGCTATGTGACCCCTTAGCTTAACCTTTTGTCTCTCTACCTCAGTTCAGTCTTTTGTAAAGGGATAATAATAGCACCCACCTGCCAAGGTTATTGTGAGGTTCACAGAGTTGTAAAGTGCTTAACACAGGGCCTGGGACTGAGCAAGTGCTACATGAATGTTAACAGTTTTTTTTGTGTGTTTTCTTTAATTAGATGCAGTTGTTTCCCAGTTGATGTTTCTATATGGAAATTTGAATGTCATCACTGTGACCCAACAAAAGAGATGAGATTTTCTGTCATTGGGAATGAATTCAACTGAATTAAGGCCATGGGGGGGGGGAGGGTTTTGTTTTAATAATAGGTTTTCTTTCAAATGTTAATGACATAACATTATTATATTGTTGTGTTTTGAAATGTTCTTATATTGGAAAATGTAGTCAATTTGGAAACATTGGTAAAATGTTTATAAGCTATGTTGTTAAAAAAAATCAATCTAAATGTCAGCTTAAGAAGAGGATTGTAAAAATGTGCTTGATGTTTGAAAGTACTGGAATTTAAGAATTTGTATTCTTGCACTTATGCTTATAAATAAAGCCAAATTTTACCTTCGGTTGTTTGCCTCTTGCTTACAAAAATTATTGGAAGCTTGCTAGAGTGGCTAAGTAAGACATTTGGGAGAGTAACACACATGAATTCAGAATGAAGGTAAAATAACACTGTCTGTGATTTAGTGATCCAAGGTGGGAGCCCATCTTGCTGCTGGTGCCCAAGACAGAGAGGGAGCCTGATTTTCTAGGGAGACTTCCAAGTGTAAAGGAACTTGTAGGTAAGGCTTTGATGTGCTAGGGGCCCTAAAACCTGCAGGTAAGATATACATTTGTTTTAGGGTGATCCTCTCCCGTACAGCTAGATGCAGTGCTTGTGACTGTGGTGGTGTAATGACAATAGTGATAGAAGTCATGGTCGGAGGACACTAACTGCTCCCTTTGCATAAGCTGCTTCTCTATGAAGTACACTGGGACTGGGAGGCTTCTCAGCCCAGGGAGGAGCAGGGTATTGTGAGCCATGCTGTTTAGGACCAGAAAAAGAGATCCCTATCATTGAGGTAAAAATCCAGGGTTCTAATGGGGCACCTGAAGCTACAACTTCAAGGGGGCCTGAACTTGAGTGACAAGTCCAGCAGTCATTTAAATTGTTGGAAAAGCATTGTATTGTGGGAGGCTCAGTGGGGTTGTTTGGGGGGGGGGAATCATTTAGGTCTGTTGACCAGAGTAAAGAGATTAGGAGTAGAATAAACATTTTGAAAAATAAGAGACCAGAAAAACTATAATATCGGGGGAGGGGGGGGAGAAAGGCTTCATTCAGAAACAAATTAGACTCCTTTTGACTTAGGGGTCCCAGGTTCCAGAGGACAGGCTACTAGGGGTGGGAGGTGGTTGATTGAGCTCTGCTTGGGGTTGTCAGAGATCAGCCTGCTTAGAGAAAACCAGGACAGGGAGGGCAGGGAGCCAGAGGGGCTGTCCTGGGCTCCCCAAAATGGAAGAGCCCAGTGACAGCAAACCCCCAAATCCTCAATGAACTCAAGAATAGATGAGCTAAGGGAGGTCAGGAAAGAGGCAGATCTCTGTCTCCTTTCTCCCAGTGGGAGGAGACAAAATCAGTCCAGTGGCTGGAAGGGACACCAGGCACCCAGGCATGCACAAATGCCTGCCCCTAATCAAGCTGAAACTAGAGGAAAGTTGAGGAAATTGCTGCTGGGCAACTGCCTCCTGGAATAAAGGAGAGCTGAGGAAGAAGCTAGGGGATCCTTCCAGGCTCCAGGATGCCACCCTAACCATGAGGTGCATCATCCAGGGCACCCAGTGTACCTGAGGGAACCCATGCATCTAGTGAGTAGCCCCTGGAAGATAACAAGAAGGTATCTTGATCAGACAGCTGCAGGGATAGGGACTGGACACCTGAGTGTTGTGGGGGCCTCCCAGAGAAGAACAATCTTTCCATTGACACCTTTACTGTCTGCAGTTTGTACTCTCAGAAACTCACCTAGATTATGGAATCCTTAGGTGACTCAGAGCCCTCAAAAATACAGGGGGTAAGTGGTAGAGGGTCGGGGGTCAGCCCCTCCCGTCTCCTAAGTAAACCCTGCCCTAAGAAGCTGGAGATACCAATGACTACACTCTTCTGTTTGGATAAGAGAGAGGCAGCCATTTGAGAGGCTCATCAAGTGGGAGATTACAAGGAAATGGCCAACTAACCCAGACCAGGGCCCATGCATCAGGCATAGTATTAAAGCAGCCCACTGACAGGGACAAAACTTGGAGGAAAAGTGCAGAAGAGAATGTTTGGTCACGAAGCAGCTAGGTGGCGCAGTGAATAGAGCACCAGCCCTTTGAAGTCAAGAGGACCTGAGTTCAAAAGAAAGAAAAAAAATAGAATTTTGGTCTGAGCCAAGAAGGATAATTGTTTTAAAAAAATAAAAATAAATTAAAAAAAAAAACTAGTCAATTTTGGCCAAGGCTTTATCTGTATCAAATCAAGTTATCCCAAACATGGTGTAGAAGAAAAAAAAATTGTCCCTTTATTAAAACTTTTTGTTTGCAAAACATATATACATACATTCTTCAACATTGACCCTTACAAACCTTTCCATTAAAAATGTTCCCCCCTATTCCCCTCCCCTCCCCTAGATGGCAGGAAATCTACTAACATGTTAATTATATTAAAATACTTGACAAATCAAATATATGTATACATATTTCCACACACCATTTTTGTGCGAGGAAAATCATATCTACAAGAAAGAAAAATCAGAGAAAGGAAACAATGCAAGCAAACATCAATAGAGAGCATGAAAATGTTATGTTGTGGTCCACATTTCATATCCCTCTCTCTGGGTGTATATGGCTTTCTTCCATGAACAATTGGAACTGGTTTGAAACATTTCATTGTTGCAGAGAGCCATGTCCATCAGAATTGATCATCATATAACCTTGTTGTTGCCGTGTATAATGATCTCCTGGTTCTGCTCATTTCACTCAGCATCAGTCCATGCAAGTCTCTCCAGGCCTCTCTAAAATCATCCTGCTGGTCGTGTCTCACAGAGCAATAATATTCCATAATATTCATATGCCATAATTTGTTCAACCATTCTCCAACTGAGGGGAATCCATTCAGCTTCCAGTTTCTAGCTACTACAAGAAGGACTGCCACAAACATCTTCACATGTGGGGCCCTTTCCTTCCTTTAAGATTTCTTTGGGATATAAGCCCAATAAAAACACTGCTGGCTCAAAGGGTATGCACAGTTCGATCACTTTTTGAGCGAAGTTCCAAATTGCTCTGCAGAATGGTTGGATCCATTCACAGTTCCACCAACAATGGATCAGTGTCCCAGTTTTTCCACATCCCCTCCAACATTCCTCATTATTTTTTCCTGTCATTTTAGCCCAATCTGACAGGTGTTTAGTGGTACCACAGAGTTGTCTTAATTTGCATTTCTCTGATCAATAGTGATTTGGAACACCTTTTCATATGACTAGAAAAAGTTCTAATTTCATCCTCTGAAAATTTTCTGTTCATATGCTTTGACCATTTATTGATTGGAGAGTGGTTTGAAATCTTATAAATATGAAACAATTCTCTATATATTTTAGAAATGAGGCCTTTATCAGAACCCTTAAATGTAAAGATGATTTCAAAACTTATTGCTTCCCTCCTAATCTTGTCTGCATTAGTTTTGTTTGGACAAAAACTTTTTAACTTAATATAGTCAAAATTATCTATCTGGTGTTCAATTAAGAATTCCAGTACTTTTTTGGACATAAATTTATTGCATCTCCACAGGTTTGAGAGGTGAACTATCCTATGTTCCTCTAATTTGCTTATAATATCACTCTTTATATCCAAATCCTGAACCCATTTAGATCTTACCTTGGTATGTGGTGTTAGGTGTGGATCAATCCCTAATTGCTTCCACACTAGTTTCCAATTTTCCCAGCAGTTTTTGTTGAATAGTGAGTACTTATCCCAAAAGCTGGGGTTTGGGGGTTTTTCACACACTAAAATGCTATAGTTATTGCCTAGTTTGTCCTGTGATTCTGTCCTATGCCACTGTTCAGACTCTCTATTTCTTAGCCAGTACCAAATGGTTTTGATGACCGCTGCTCTACAATAGTTTTAGATCTGGTACAGCAAAGCCACCTTCATCGGCCCATTTTTTCATTAATTGCCTTGAAATTCTTGATGTTTTGTCCTTCCAAATGAACTTTGCTACTATTTTTTCTACATTTGTAAAATAGTTTCTGTTTTTAAAATTTTATTTATTTATTTATTTTTTATTTGCAAAACATATGTATGGATAATTCCTAAACATTAACCCTTACAAAGTTTCTGTTACAAATTTTTCCCCCCTACTCCCCACCCCTCCCCTAGATGGCAGGATATCCACTACATGATAATTATGTTAGAATACTTAAGAAATCGAATATATGTATAGTTATTGCATCATTTTTTGTGCAGGAGAAATCATATCTACAAGAAAGAATAATCGGATAAAGGAAATACAATGCAAGCAAACATCAATAGAGAACATGAAAATGTTATGTTGTGGTCCACATTTCACATCCCTTTCTCTGGGTGTATATGGCTCTCTTCACCGAACAATTGGAACTGGTTTGAAGCATTTCATTGTTGAAGAGAGTCATGCACATTAGAACTGCTCCTCATATAGTATTGTTCTTGCCATGAATAATGATCTCCTGGTTCTGCTCACTTCACTGAGCATCAGTTCATGCAAGTCCCTCCAGGCCTCTCTGAAATCGTCCTGCTGGTCATTTCTTACAGAGCAATAATATTCCATAACATTCATATACCATAATTTATTCAGCCATTCTCCAATTGATGGACATTCATTCAGCTTCCAGTTTCTAGCCATTACAAAAAGGGCTGCCACAAACATTCTTGCACATGTGGGGTCCTTTCCTTCTTTTATGATTTCTTTGGGATATAAGCCCAATAGAAACACTGCTGGGTCAAAGGGTATGCACAGTTTGACAACTTTTTGAGCATAGCTCCAAATTACTCTCCAGAATGGCTGGATCTGTTCACAGCTCCACCAATAATGCATCAGTGTCCCAGTCTTCCCACATCCCCTCCAACATTCATCTTTATCTTTTCCTGTCATGTAAAATAATTTCTTGGGAGTTTGATTGGTATGTCACTAAATAAGTAGATTAGTTTGGGTAATATTGTCATTTTTTTATATTCGCTCGGTCTACCCATGAGCACTTGATTTTTTTCCAATTGACTAGGTCTGACTTTATTTGTGTGGAAAGTGTTTTGTAGTTTAGTTTATAAAGTTCCTTACTTTTCCTTGGCAAATAGATTCCCAAATATTTTATACTATCAACAGGTATTTTGAATGGAATTTTTTTTATCTCTTGCTGCTGAACTTTGTTGGTAATGTATAAAACTGCTGCTAACTGATGTGGATTTATTTTGTATCCTGCAACGTTGCTAAAGTTGTGAATTGTCTCTAGTAATTTTTTTAGTGGAGTTTTTAGGGTTCTCTAAGTATACCATCATGTCATCTGCAAAGAGTGATAATTTGGTTTCCTCATTACCTATTCTAATTCCTTTAATCTCTTTTTCTTCTCTTACTGCCCAAGTTAACATTTCTAACACAATATTAAATAATAATGGTGACAGTGGGCAGCCATGTTTCATTCCTGATCTTATTGGGAATGGTTCAAGTTTGACTCCATTACTTATGATGCTTGCTGATGGTTTTAAGTAGATACTACTAATCATTTTAAGGAAAAGCCTATTTATTCCTATACTCTCTAGTGTTTTTAGTAGGAATGGGTGTTGGATTTTATCAAAAGCTTTTTCTGCATCTATTGAAATAATCATATGGTTTTTGTTAATTTGGTTATTAATATAATTGATTATGTTAATAGTTTTCCTAATATTGAACAAGCCCTACATTCCTGGTATAAATCCTACTTGGTCAGAGTGTACTATCCTGGGGATGACTTTCTGTAATCTCATTGCTAATATTTTATTTAAAATTTTTGCATCAATATTCATTAGGGGAATTGGTCTATAGTTTTCTTTCTCTATTTTCTCCCTACCAGGTTTAGCTATCAGCACCATATCAGTATCATAGAAGGAATCTGGTAGTATACCTTCTTTCCCTATTTTTTTTTCAAATAGTTTATATAGTATTAGAATTAATTGTTATTTGAATGGTAGAATTCCCATGTTAATCCATCTGGCCCTGGAGATTTTTTCTTAGGGAGTTGATTAATAGCTTGTTCTATTTCTTTTTCTAAGATGGGGCTATTTAAATAATTTATTTCCTCTTCTGTTAACCTGGGCAATCTATATTTTTGTAGATATTCCTCCATTTCATTTAGATTATCAAATTTACTGGCATAAAGTTGGGCAAAGTAACTCCTAATTATAACTCTAATTTCCTCTTCATTGGAGGAAAGTTCTCCCTTATCATTTTTGAGACTAAGAATTTGATTTTCCTCTTAACTTTTTCTAATCAAATTAACTAAAGGTTTATCTATTTTGTTGATTTTTTCATAAAACCAACTCAGTTTTATTTGTTAATTCAATAGTTTTCTTATTTTTAATTTTATTAATCTCCCCTTTGATTTTCAGACTTTCCAATTTGGTATTTAATTGAGGGTTTTTAATTTGCTCTTTTTCTAGCTTTTAAAATTGTAATCCCAATTCATTGATCTTCTCTTTCTATATTTTATGCAAGTAAGCATCTAGAGATATAAAATTGCCCCTTATAACCGCTTTGGTTGTATCCCACAAATTTTGGTATGTTGTCTCATTATTGTCATTCTCCTGGATGAAATTATTGATTGTGTCTATGATTTGCTGTTTCATCCAGTCATTTTTTCCATTAGATTATTTCATTTCCAATTAACTTTTGGTCTATTTTCTCCTGGCCTTATATTACATGTGATATTTATTGCATCATGATCTGAAAAGGGTGCATTTACTATTTCTGCTTTTCTACATTTGATTTTGAGGTTTTTATGCCCTAACACGTGATCAATTTTTGTATATGTTCCATGAACCACCGAGAAAAAAACTGTTTCCTTTTATCGCCATTCAATTTCCTCCAAAAATCTATCATACCTAAATTTTCTAACAATTTGTTTACTTCCTTAACTTCTGTCTTATTTATTTTGTAGTTTGATTTATCTAATTCTGAGAGAGCAAGGTTGAGATCCCCCACTAGTATAGTTTTACCGTCTATTTCTCCTTGCATAGCTGTTAGTTTCTCCTCTAGGAATTTGGCTGCTATACCACTTGGTGCACATATGTTTAGTATTGATACCGCTTCATTTTCTATGGTACCCTTTAGTAAAATATAGTTTCCTCCCTTATTTCTTTTAATTAGATCTATTGTTGCTTTTACTTGATCTGAAATCAGGATTGCTACCCCTGCTTTTTTTGTTCACCTGAAGCATAAAAGATTCTGCTCTAGCCCTTTATCTTCACTCTGTATGTATCTCTATGTTTTAGATGAGTTTCTTGAAAACAACATATTGCAGGATTCTGGATTTTAATCCAGTCTGCTATCCCCTTCTGCTTTATGGGAGAGTTCATTCCATTCACATTTACAGTTAAAATAACTAAATCTGTATTTCCTGCCATCTTATGCCAAAGTTATGTTTTGCTCTTCCCTTTTCCCTTTATCCTTTTCCCCCTCCACAGTATTTTGTTTTTGATGAACACCTCCCTCTAACAGTCCTTCCCCCTTTAGAATCCCTCTCTCTTTTTTACACCTTTCCCCTAATTTTTCTATTTTCCCTTCTATTATCCTATCCCTTTTTTTTTCTCCTTTCCCTCCTACTTCCCTATAAGGAGGGACAAGTGTTTCTGCAAAACCAAAAGTGTCTGATATACTCTTTTAGAGCCCAATCTGATGAGAGTAAGATTCACACAATGCCCATCGCCTTCCCTTCTTTCCCTCAATTATATTAGATTTTCTATTCCTCTCCATGAGATTTCACCTTATTTTTACCTCTTTTTTTACTTTATTTTACCTCCTTTCCCCTCTTTTTCCAGTATGTAGCCCTTTCACCTCTAGTTTCTTTTCCATTATTATTGAAGTAAAATCAAATTATACCTTCATTCTTTGAGTATACCAATAGTAGAAACAGAGTTCTCAAGAGTTCTTTCCTTTTAATCTTTTTATGCTTTTCTTGAGTTCTGTGTTTGGAAGTCAAATTCTTTGTTCAGATCTGTTTTTTTTTTCATTAGAAATAGGTGAAATTCTCCTGTATCATTGAATGACCATCTTCTTCCCTGGAAGATAATGCTCATTCTAGCTGGATAACTTTTTCTTGGCTGCAATTCAAGTTCCTTTGTCTTTCAGAATATCTGATTCCAGGCCGTATGATCCTTTAATGTGGAAGCTGACAGATCTTGTGTGATTCTAATTACAATTCCTCTGGTCTCTCAGCATATACAATATACACAGAGCCTTTCAATACATATGTGGTTATTTCCAGATATCATGTAGCACATGTTCATTCAGATCTGCTCCCAGCTCCCAGTCCAAAACAAAGCAGGAAAGAAGTCTTTCCCTTTTCCCCACCCAGGGTTCATAATAGAGGCCTGATAAACAAGTAGCCTGGGTGCCAGGAAATCAGGATTCTGGGTATCCTTGGAAATGAACATTCACCATGTCAGCTAGTGATTAGAACTAGTGGCTACTTCTTTGCTAGACAATAAAATGTGCCTCTAAAAATATTATATTCCACCAAAGGCAGAGGAGATAATTTACCCTGGATTTTTTTTAATTTTTTTTTTTTGCTTTTTGCTGAGGCAATTGGGGTTAAGTGACTTGCCCAGGGTCACACAGCTAGGAAGTGTCTGAGACCAGATTTGAACTCAGGTCTTCCTGACTTCAGGGCTAGTGCTCTAACCACTACGCCACCTAGCTGCCCCACGCCACCTAGCTGCCCCTACCCTGGATTTTTAGTGGAAAAGTTAAGAAAATTTGATGCTATTCCCTGCTCTTTGAATAAGCCAGGGGCAAGCAAACTGGAGGCTGAGGATTAAGGTTTTCTGACACAGTGGAATTCAATGCTGCTTTGTCCTTTAACATTTACTTGGATTAAATGATTCGCCTCACCAAGAATTTGCAGTGCTTGAGCCAATACATGCTGTATAGGACTTTTAAGAAAAAAAATAATTTATTAGAATTGACAGAAAAAGTCTGAAAATATGTGTAATCTCTCACACTTGAAGACTTGTTCCCACAAAGGAAGAGGTTGATGTTGTGTTCTCCTAGCTCATCATGTGAATCGACCTTAAGATTTTGTGAAAGTTACTTTTGAATGTTGGTGGTTTGTTGCCATTTTGAATGTTCTGATTATTATGTACGCTGTTCTCTTGGTTTTGCCTTATGTCATTCTGTACCATCACTTCACACAGATTTTTCTATGCCCCTCTATATGCACCATGCATGTCATGTCTTTTAGTATAATAATGTTCTGTGACATTTAGGTACCACAATTTGTTTAGCCATTCCCCATTAGGCATAGGCATGTATTGTTTCCACTTCTGAGTTATCACCAAATGTCCATGCTATAAATATTTTGGAGCATATAGGGACCTCCTCCTTATCATTGTTTCCATATGATATAAGATCAGTAATGGAGTCTCTGCTACAAAGAGCATGGACATTTAATCACTTTATTTGCACTATCCCAAACTGCTTTATCAAATGGTTGAAACATTTCACAGCTTCACTAACAATGTATTCCTGTACCTGTCTTTCAACAACCCCTCCAACATTAAATGTTGCCATTTTCCCTAATCTGAGCATGTACAGTGAAAGCTCATTGTTACCTTGATTTTCAAAGGAAAAGTAGTATGAGAGGAGAATGTACAGTCTCCATAGTTGAACTAATGAGCAGAAGTAATGAAATGAAACCTGTACAGAAGTGAAAGATAATCTAAAAGAAGAAAAATAAAACCCAATAACATTTAAAGAATTTTTCTTCAATAGCCAAGAAACACATCTTGAAGATTGAATTCATAGAGACAACCTCGAGGTAAGATGTCTTCCATAGAAACAGAATAGTACCAAGAACTTTAATGTCTGAATACAGGAATTAATACAGGGAAATTGCCAAGACCTTTCAAAGATAAAAATGAAATACCAATTGAAAAATGCATAGATCACCTCTAGACTAGAAATAATGCCAAGGTTCAATTTCCAAGACACACAAAGTTTGAATTTATTAATGGAATTGAAAAACACCAAGTTCTACAAGTAATGGACAGAATCTAATCATATACTGCCCTTCAGTAAATCAGTGAATCAGGACTACAAATGAGATAGTGAATGAAAAGTGGATAAAAAGGAATGAGTGATATGTGTGGGTCACATTGAGAATTAGCAAAGAGGCCAGGTTAGACCTTGTGGTCTGAGGAAGTAAAGAGCCTTCAGGGGAAGAAGTTGAAAAGGAAAGTAAGAGGAGGGAAGCCTTGTTTTGTTACTTGGGAGATAAAGTACCGGACTGAGAAGGGGAAATGAGAGAAGTGATTAATCAGAAAAAAAGGAAGCAAAGAAAAGAAGTATTAACAAGTAAAACTTCAAAGAAAAGGGATACCAAGAGGAAGTCATCAGGTGTGGGAAGAAAAGAGCCACTGGGAATTGAGCCATGTGAAAAATAACATACTGAAATACCTGAGGGAACATAGTACTGAGTTAATAGCCAAAGTGGGAAAAAAATCATTTAAAAACCCCTAATATTATCAATCAAAATCTAAACGTTAATGTGTGGGATGGGGATGCTAAATTCCCTTATCCAAAATAATCACTCAGAGGCATCTTCAGGTACAAACAGAAAGCATTTATTTAGTCATTGAAATGAGAGGTCCATGCACTCCAGCTGAGCAGCTTGGCATGGTATGTGTTGTTGGGCTGGGAATAGGGAGTCAACTATATAGCAAAAGATTTGGCTTCATTGGATGGTCTGAAAGGAAGTAACCATTGATCAATGCTCAGCAATATGAGTAAAAAAATAAAGTTCGATTTAGGATAGGAATTGCTGGGGAACATCATCCAGAAGAACACTTAGGGGGGAAGGGTGAGGAGGGGGAGATGAGTTAGCAAGAATGTCTCTCATCCAAACAGATTTTCCTAGGGAAACTACC
This sequence comes from Myrmecobius fasciatus, assembly GCA_023553655.1. NCBI lineage: Eukaryota > Metazoa > Chordata > Mammalia > Dasyuromorphia > Myrmecobiidae > Myrmecobius > Myrmecobius fasciatus. The sequence continues at coordinate 9,462 of JAJPUD010022226.1, read as the reverse complement.
AAAGAACAATTTTCCCAAATTCCTGCTTTTATTTCCCCAAAGGAAATGGAGCAATGAAGCAAACATTATCTTTCAGAAAATCATAAACAAAAACTGCCCTAATGTCCTAGAATTACAAGGTAAAAAAGAATTCTCTGATCACCTCTAAAAGAGACCCCAAAATGAAAACTCCAAAGAATATCATAACTAAATTTCAAACCTAGATGGCGAACTGCAGACAGCATTCTCTGTGAGCTCCTGAGACCTTCCCTCAGACCAAGACAAAGTGAGCCTCCGAACTGGTTCTGGAGTGAGGGCTCCACCAAACACTTGGAGTACAATGCACTTCTATCAAAAATCTACTTTGAAAGAACTCCAGAGAAGGTCAGTTTTAGACGGGTAGGGGATCGAGCAGCTACCAGCACTCATACACCAGTGCGCAGCCGGGGTGCAAGTCCGAGGCTGTTACGGAGCAGATTTTAGGCTGCCAGGAAGTCCCTGGGAGACACTTGGGCCACTTTGTTCTGCTTGCGGGCAGGTGCTTTGGCAGATATGCCTTTGGTAAAAGGTGGACTGAGAGCAGCTGAAAGCGTGGTCCTAGTATGGATCTAGCTGCCCAGCCTCAGACCGGAAGTCAACTCAGAAAACTGCCCCAGGTCAAATTGAAACTGCAGCAGAATTCCCTGCTGGTGACTGATACCTCAGCTCAAAATCATGAGCAAGAAGCAGAAGAGAGCTCTCAACATAGACAGCTTTTTTTTTTCTGAGGCAATTGGGGTTAAGTGACTTGCCCAGACCATAGACAGCTTTTACGGAGAGAAAGTAGGGCAGACCCCAGATCCTGAGGTTCTGAAAACAATCCCAGATGAATCCATAAGGCGGACATGAGCTGGTCTCCTTTTCAGAAGGCTTTCCTAGAAGATTACAAAAAGAATCTCAAAAGAGATCTAGAAAAAGAATGGGAAAATAAATTGAGAGCAGTGCAAGAAGGAAATATCCCCTGAACAGAGATGTGAAAAACTGGAAAATAAGACTTGTCAATTGGAAAAAGTCACCAACTCGCTGGAAAATAAAAATAGTGAATTGGAAAAAGATGACAATTCACTGGAAAATAAAAATAGTGAATTGGAAAAGGTAACAATTCACTGAAAAACAAAATTAGTGAATTGGAAAAAGACAACAATTCACTGAAAAATAAAAATGGAAAAATGGAAAAAGAATGCAATGAACCAAAAAATTCAATTGGCCAGTTACAAAAGGAGCTAAAAATGATAACTGAAGGAAATAATACCTTAAAAATTAAAATTGAACAAATAGAAATGAATGACTCAATAAGACTTCAAGAATCAGTCAAACAAAGACAAAAAAATGAAAAAATAGAAGAAAATATGAAATATCTCCTAGGAAAAACAACTGACTTGGAAAACAGATCCAGGAGAGACAATCTAAGGATTATTGGACTCCCTGAAAGCCACAATGAAAAAAAGAACCTTGATGCTATGTTCCAGAAAATCATGAAAGAGAATTGCCCTGATGTTTTAGAATCAGAAGGCAAAGTTGGCATTGAAAGAATTCACCGATGACCTCCTGAAAGAGACCCCAAAATTAAAACCCCAAGGAATATTGTGGCCAAATTTCAGGACTATCACACCAAGGAAAAGATTTTGCAAGCAGCTAGAAAGAAACAGTTCAAATACCAAGGAACTGTTATTAGAATTACACAAGATCTGTCAGCTTCCACAATAAAGGATCGAAGACCCTGGAATCAGATATTCCAAAAGGCAAAAGAACTTGGATTACAGCCAAAAATAAGCTATCCAGCTACAATGAGCATCATCTTCCAAGGAAGAAGATGGTCATTCAATGATACAGGAGAATTTTGCCTATTTCTAATGAAAAGACTAGATCTGAACAAAAAATTTGACCTCCAAACCCAGAACTCTAGAGAAGTGTAGAAAGGTAAAAAGGAAAGAACTCTTGAGAACTATATCTCTACTAGGGGTATCCTTAAAGAATGGGGGTATAATTTGATTTTACTTTGATAATAATTGGAAAGAAATTAGAGGTGGAAGGTATATCATACTGTAAAAAAAGGGGGGAGGGAAATAAAGGTAAAATAAAGTAAAAATAAAAAGGAGGTAAAATAAGGCAAAGTCTCATGAGGAGACAAAGAAAATCTAATATAATTGAGGGAGAGAAGGGAGGGTGATGAGTATTCTTACTCTCATTAGCTTGGGCTCTAAAAGAGTATATCAGACGCATTTGATTTCAGGGAAAAACTTGGCCCTCTGTATAAGGAAGTAGGAGGGAAAGGAGGAAAAGAAAAGGATAAATTAATAGAAGGATTAGGGGAAAGGTGTAAAAAAGAGGGAGGGTTTTAAAGGGGGGAGGACTGTTAGAGGTTGATGGTCATCAAAAACAAAATACTGGGGAGAGGGGAAGGGAGTAAGGGAAAAGGGAAGAGAAAAATATAACTTTGGGTAAATAAGATGGCAGGAAATATAGATATAGTCATTTTAATTGTGAATGTGAATGAGATGAACTCTCCCATAAAACGGAAGCGGATAGCGGACTGGATTAAAAGCCAGAATCCTACAATATGTTGTTTCCAAGAAACACATTTAAAACATAGAGATATATACAGAGTGAAGGTAAAGGGCTGGAGCAGAATCTTTTATGCTTCAAGTGAACATAAAAAGCAGGGGTAGCAATCCTTATCTCAGATCAAGTAAAAGCAAAAAGAGATCTAATCAAAAGAGATAAGGAAGGAAACTACATTTTACTAAAGGGTTCCATAGACAATGAAGCAGTATCAATACTTAACATATATGCACCAAGTGGTATAGCATCCAAATTCCTAGAGGAGAAGTTAAGAGAGATGCAAGGAGAAATAGACAGTAATACTATACTAGTGGGGGATCTCAACCTTGCTCTCTCAGAATTAGATAAATCAAACCAGTGCGCAGCCAGGGTGCAAGTCCGGGGCTGGAAAGGACCAGAAGATTTTAGGCTGCCGGGAAGTCCCTGGGAGACTCTTGGGCCACTTTGCTCTGCTTGCGGGCAGGTGCTTTGGCAGGTCTACCTTTGATAAAGGGTGGATTGAGAGCAGCTGAAAGTATGATCCTGGTGCGGATCTAGCAAGATGAGCCCCAGACTGGAAGTCAACTCGGCAAATTGCCCCAGGACAAATTGAAATCACTGCTGCTGCTGCTGCTGCTGCTGCTGCTGCAGAATTCCCTGCTGATGACTGATACTTCAGCTAAATATCATGAGCAAGAAGAAGAGAGCTCTCACCATAGACAGCTTTTACGGAGAGAAACTAGAGAAGTCCCCAGATCCTGAGATTCTGAAAACAATCCCAGATAAAGTCACAAAGATGGACTTAAGCTGGTCTCACTTTCAGAAGGCTTACCTGGAAGATTGCATAAAAATCTCAAAAGAGAGCTAGAAGAAGATTGGGGAAATAAATTGAGAGCAGTGCAAGAAGGAAATATCACCCTGCAACAGAGATGTGAAAAACTGGAAAAATAAGTCTGGTGAATTGGAAAAAGACAACAATTCACTGAAAAACAAAATTAGTAAATTGGAAAAAGACAAAAACTCACTGAAAAACAAAATTAGTGAATTGGAAAAAGACAACAATTCACTGAAAAACAAAATTGGTGAATTGGAAAAAGTCACCAAATCACAAGAAAATAAAAATAGTGAATTGATAAAAGACAACATTTCACAGAAAGACAAAATTAGTGAATTGGAAAAAGACAATTCACTGAAAAATAAAATTGGCAAAATGGAAAACGAATGCAATGAACCAAAAAATTCAATTGGCCAGTTACAAAAGGAGCTAAAAAAGATCACTGAAGGAAATAATACCTTAAAAATTAAAATTGAACAAATTGAAATGAATGACTCAATGAGACTTCAAGAATCAGTCATATAAAAACAAAAAATGAAAAAATAGAAGAAAATATGAAATATCTCCTAGGAAAAACAATTGACTTAGAAAACAGATCCAGGAGAGACAATCTAAGGATTATTGGACTCCCTGAAAGTCACAATGAAAAAAAGAACCTTGATGCTATCTTCCAGGAAATCATGAAAGAGAACTGCCCTGATGTTTTAGAATCAGAAGGCAAAAATGGCATTGAAAGAATTCACCGATCACCTCCAGAAAGAGACCCCAAAATTAAAACCACAAGGAATATCGTGGCTAAGTGTCGGGACTACTGCACCAAGGAAAAGATTTTGCTAGCAGCTAGAAAGAAACAATTCAAATACAAAGGATCAATAATTAGACTAACACACGATTTGTCAGTCTCCACATTGAAGGATCGAAGGGCCTGGAATCAGATATTCCAAAAGGCAAAAGAACTTGGATTACAGCCAAGAATAAGCTATCCAGCTAGAATGAGCATTATCTTCCAGGGAAAAAGATGGTCATTCAGTGATACAGGAGAATTTCACCTATTTCTAATGAAAAGACCAGATCTGAACAAAAAAATTGACTTCAAAACACAGAACTCTAGAGAAGCATAAAAAGGTAAAAAGGAAAGCACTCTTGAGAACTATATCTCTACTATGGGTATCTTTAAAGAATGAGGGTATAATTTGATTTTACTTCGATAATAATGGAAAAGAAATTAGAGGTGGAAAGGATATTATACTGTAAAAAAAGGGGGGGAGGAAAGGAGGTAAAATAAAGTAAAAAAAGGAGGTAAAATAAGGCAAAGTCTCATGAAGAAACACAGAAACTCTAATGTAATTGAGGGAGAGAAGGGAGGGCAATCAGTATTGGGTAAATCTTACTCTCATTACATTGGGCTCTAAAAGAGTATATCAGACATATTTGGTTTCAGGGAAAAACTTGGCCCTCCTTATAGGGAAGTAGGAGGGAAAGGAGGAAAAGAAAGGGATAAACTAATAGAAGGATTAGGGGAAAGGTGTAAAAAAGAGGGAGGGTTCTAAAGGTGGGAGGACTGTTAGAGGGAGGTGGTCATCAAAAACAAAATACTGGGGAGGGAAGAAGGGAGTAAGGGGAAAGGGAAGAGAAAAAATATAATTTTGGGTAAATAAGATGGCAGGAAATATAGATATAGTTATTTTAACTGTGAATGTGAATGGGATGAAATCTCCCATAAAACGGAAGTGGATAGCGGACTGGATTAAAAGCCAGAATCCTACAATATGTTGTTTACAAGAAACACATCTAAAACATAGAGATACCTACAGACTGAAGGTAAAGGGCTGGAGCAGAATCTTTTATGCTTCAAGTGAACCAAAAAAAGCAGGGGTAGCAATCCTTATCTCAGATCAAGTAAAAGCAAAATTAGATTTAATTAAAAGAGATAAGGAAGGAAACTATATTTTACTAAAGGGTACCATAGACAATGAAGCAGTATCAATACAAAACATATATGCACCAAGTGGTATAGCATTCAAATTCCTAGAGGAGAAACTAACAGAGATGCAAGGAGAAATCTCAACTTTGCTCTCTCAGAATTAGATAAATCAAACCACAAAATAAATAAGAAAGAAGTTAGGGAGGTAAACAGAATGTTAGAATCTATCATACCTAATCTCTGGTGGAAATTGAATGGTGATAGAAGGGAGTATACTTTTTTCTCAGGGGTTCATGGAACTAACATGAAATTTGATCATGTGTTAGGGCATAAAACCCTCAAAATCAAATGCAGAAAAGCAGAAATATTAAATGCTTCTTTTTCAGATCATGATGCAATAAAACTGACATGTAATATAAGGCCAGGAGAAAATAGACCATAAGTTAATTGGAAATTAAATAATCTAATCCTGAAGAATCAATGGGTGAAAGAGCAAATTATAGACAAAATCGATAATTTCATCCAGGAGAATGAAAATAATGAGACAACATACCAAAATTTGTGGGATATGGCCAAAGCGGTTATAAGGGGTAACTTTATATCTCTAGATGCTTACTTGCAAAAAATAGAGAAAGAGAAGATCAAAGAATTGGGCTTACAATTTAAAAAAACTAGAAAAAGAGCAAATTAAAAACACTCAATTAAATACCAAATTGGAAAGTCTGAAAATCAAAGGTGAGATTAATAAAATTGAAAATAAGAAAACTATTGAATTAATAAATAAAACAAAGACTTGGTTTTATGAAAAAACCAAGAAAATAGATAAGCCTTTAGTTAATTTGATCAGAAAAAGGAAAGAGGAAAATCAAATTGTTAGTCTCAAAAATGATAAGGGAGAACTTTCCTCCAATGAAGAGGAAATTAGAGCAATAATTAGGAGTTACTTTGCCCAACTTTATGCCAGTAAGTTTGATAATCTAAATGAAATGGAGGAATATCTACAAAAATATAGATTTCCCAGGTTAACAGAAGAGGAAATACATTATTTAAATAGCCCCATATTAGAAAAAGAAATAGAACAAGCTATTAACCAACTCCCTAAGAAAAAATCTCCAGGGCCAGATGGATTGACATGTGAATTCTACCAAACATTCAATGAACAATTAATTCCAATACTATACAAACTATTTGAGAAAATAGAGACAGAAGGTATACTACCAAATTCCTTGTATGATACCGATATGGTGCTGATAGCTAAACCAGGTAGGGTGAAAACAGAGAAAGAAAACTATAGACCAATTTCCCTAATGAATATTGATGCAAAATTTTTAAATAAAATATTAGCAATGAGATTACAGAAAGTCATCCCCAGGATAGTACACTCTGACCAAGTAGGATTTATACCAGGAATGCAGGGCTGGTGGTTCAATATTAGGAAAAATATCAGAATAATCAATTATATTAATAACCAAACTAACAAAAACCATATGATTTTCTCAATAGATGCAAGAAAAGCATTTGATAAAATCCAACATCCATTCCTATTAAAAACACTAGAGAGTATAGGGATAAATGGGCTCTTCCTTAAACTGATTAGTAGCATCTACTTAAAACCATCAGCAAGCATCATATGTAATGGAGACAAAGTAGAACCATTCACAATAAGATCAGGAGTGAAACAAGGGTGCCCACTGTCACTATTACTATTTAATATTGTATTAGAAATGTTAGCTTTGGCAATAAGAGAAGAAAAAGAGATAAAAGGAATTAGAGTAGGTAAGGAAGAAACCAAATTATAACTGTTTGCAGATGACATGATGGTATACTTAGAGAACCCTACAGACTCAACTAAAAAACTACTAGAAACAATTCACAACTTTAGCAAAGTTGCAGGATTTAAAATAAATCCACATAAATCATCAGCATTTTTATATATTACCAACAAAATTCAGCAGCAAGAGATAGAAAAAGAAATTCCATTCAAAATAATGGATGATAGTATAAAATATTTGGGAATCCATCTGCCAAGAAAAAGTCAGAAACTGTACGAACTAAAGTATAAAACACTTTCCACACAAATAAAATCAGACCTAGTCAATTGGAAAAACATTAAGTGCTCATGGATAGGCTGAGCAAATATAATAAAAATGACAATACTACCCAAACTAATTTACTTATTTAGTGCCATACCAATCAAACTCCCAAGAAATTATTTTACACATCTAGAATAAATAGTAACAAAGTTCATTTGGAAGAACAAAAGGTCAAGAATTTCAAGGGAATTAATGAAAAAAAGGCAGATGAAGGTGGCCTTGCTGTACCAGATCTAAAACTACATTATAAAGCAGCGGTCATTAAAACCATTTGGTACTGGCTGAGAAATAGAGAAGTCAATCAGTGGCATAGGATAGGATATCCGGACAATCTAGGTAATAACATTTGTAGTTTAGTGTTTGATAAACTCAATGACCCCAGCTTTTGGGATAAGTACTCACTATTCGGCAAAAACTGCTGGGAAAATTGGAAAACTAGTGTGGAAGAAATTAAGGTTGGACCCACACCTAACTCCGCACACCAAGATAAGATCTAAATGGGTTCATGATCTAGATATAAAGAGTGATATTATAAGCAAATTAGAGGAACATAGGATAGTTTACCTCTCAGACATGTGGAGATGGAATATATTTATGTCCAAAGAAGATCTGGAACTCTTAATTGAACACCATATAGATAAATTTGATTATATTAAGTTAAAAAGTTTCTGTACAAACAAAACTAATGCAGACAAGATTAGGAAGGAAGCATCAAATTGGGAAATCATCTTTACATTTAAGGGTTCTGTTAAAGGTCTCATCTCTAAGATATATAGAGGTCCCGGCGGGGAGCCAAGATGGCAGAGTGAAAAGGTAACTCTCTGCCTTTCCTCCGATCTTCTCTCAAATAAACAATAAAATAAGCCTCTGAACTGATCTTCAAGTCAATGAACTCAGAAATATTTGGACACTGCTTTCTGGAGAACTTCATATCAGGATTGTCTGACTTGGACAGAGAGATAAATTGACAACTCCTGTGTAGGCGGGAAGTGAGGGTGGGACTCAGCTCAGCTCATCCTTGTAGAAATTCCAAACTCCAAACTCCAAATTTTAAACACCTGGAGTTTATCTGAGGTACTTGGGACACTCTGCCCTGATTGAGGGCAGGTGTTCTGGCAGACTTGCCTTGTTTAAGGAGTAATTCAGACTTAGTCCTAGCCCCCACAGGCCCAGCACCTTAAGTTAATTGGCCAAAGTGCCCCAGGGCAAAGCTCTTTAGCCGCCTTTCAGCCGCCGTTTTTTTCCCCCTACCTTAAAGAGATATCCACCCTGTCTAAAAAAAAATGAAGAAGCAAAAGAGAGCTCTCACCATAGACAGCTTCTATCAAGGCAAAGAAGCGATGACCCCAGATCCTGAGGTTCCTTTAGACAAACTACCAGAAGGTATTAAAGACCATCACTGGTAACTTTTTCAAAAGGCCTTTCTGGAAGATTGCATAAAGAACCTCAAAAGAGAGCTGGAGGATAAATGGGAAAACAAACTGAAATCAGTGCAAGAAGCATACAATATCTTGCAAGAAGGATATGATGCCCTGCAAAAGAGATATGAATAAGACACCAATTTATTGAAAAATAAAATTAGTGAAGTGGAAAAAGAGTGCAATGAAAAAATTGGCCAGTTACAAAAGGAGCTTAAAAAGGTAACTGAAGAAAACACTTTAAAAATAAGAATTGAACAAATGCAAGTGAATGACTCACTAAGACTTGAAGAATCAGTCAAACAAAAACAAAAAAATGAGAAATTAGAAGAAAATATGAAATATCTCCTAGGAAAAAACAACTGACTTGGAAAATAGATCTAGGAGAGACAATCTAAAGATTATTGGACTTCCTGAAAGCCATGATGAAAAAAAGAATCTAAACACTATCTTCCAGGAAATCCTGAAAGAAAACTGCCCTGAGATTGTAGAATCAAAGGGCAAAATCACCATTGAAAGAATTCACCAATCACCTCCTGATAGAGACCCCAAAATTAAGACCCCAAGGAATATCGTGGCTAAATTCCAGGACTATAACACCGAGGAACAGATTCTGCCAGCAGCTAGAAAGAA
>JAJPUD010022225.1:0-21781 GCA_023553655.1 Myrmecobius fasciatus | reverse complement strand
TTTTTTTTTTTTTGATAGCCGAGGAGTATTTTTAATATTCAATGAAGACTCTGCATCTTGTGGAATTCTGCAGAACAAGAAGATTATGGGATATTCATTCCTAGTCTTGTTGGAATATCTTTATTCTATAAGACTTTCTTCAATCTAGACTATCTTTTCTTTCTTTTCTTTTAATGAATTAGCGATAATGCCCCTTGTTCTTTGTGGAGGAAAAGATTTTTCTTTTTTTTTTTTTAACAATATGTTCAATTGTTTTATTGACTTGGTAGCTGGTCATGTGAACATGAGCCTCACCATTCAGAAAGTCATTAGGTCCCTCCTCTTTTCCCCAGCAGGGCTGGGAAGCTTGATGTGACCTCTGAAAAAAAAAAAATCTGGGCTTTGCTGATTTGTCTGTACAAAGGGCTAGCTTTAGCAACAAGAGTTCAACAATGGAGCAAAGTCAAGACACTCTGGCTTTCAACCTGACTTTGGGACCTCATCCAGTGCTATACTCCATCTTCTCATGAGAAATCCCCATTCCAAGGCAAGACTTTCTTCCCCTCAAATGTCCCTGGATGAATAGCATCTCTCAATAATGTATCTTGGGGTGGGAAGAAAAAAAAGGGGCAGAGGTGAGAGGGAAAGATGGTAGGAAGGCTAGGAAAAGATCTTCCCTGATTAGATCCAAGTAACTGTTAAAAGAAAAAAAAATAGAAATATGCTTTATACTTAGAAGAGACTTTTTTTTCTTTTCTTCTCACGGGCCAGTTTAGATGACCAGGCTAAATAGAGACATTTTCCCTTTGAACAGCTACAAATCACTTTTTCAGAGCTCGAATTAATAAGCTCCCCTATAACAATGTTTCTCTGTGCCTGCTCAGTTTGCGAGATGGAAATCTGTAGAATATCAGTCCCTTTTTCTTTTTAGTTAAAAGGGAGAAAAAAAATGACCACATGAGGCTCTTTTAGAAACATTCATCCAATGTGAGCATTTTTAATCATTTCTCAAAGGAGAGCACTATACTCTGAATGAATAGCATGGCATTTTGAACTAAACCAAAGATAGAGCTTTGCTTCCATAGTCATGTCAGGGCTGCTTGGTCCCAGTGTAATGAAATTAAAATCACACAAGCTCATGAAGGAATATTTTCTTCCCCCCTCTCGTCTTTATTAACTATGGAATTCCTATCCCACCCCCTTTCTTCACCATGGCAACGTAAGGACATAATGGGCCTAACTCTCACCTCCACTCCCACAGCTGATAGAACAGTCAGGGACAAAGAACCAAGAGGAAGCACAAAGATTTCAAGAGACAAGATATGGGTTTGGATCCAGGGCAGGCGTGGGCCCCCTTGGTTGCTAGTGGATGCTTTACTTCAAAGGGAATTGGGTGGACAGATCCATGTACTGGAAAGATTGATTTTATACCAGATTAATGGTGATGATGTTGATGATGATGATGATGATGATGATGATGATGATGATGATGATGATAAAGTAACCTTTATATAGATGTTAAAGGATTTGCCTTTAAATACTATGACACTATTTGTGTTACCTTAGGTGAGTCATCTCACTATCTCTAAATCTATTTCTTTATATGTAAGAAGGAGGAACTTGAATTAGAGATTGCCTGATTCTCACTGAGAAAATTTTATTATCGCCATTAGTCAGTTGAGGAAACTGAGGTTCTGAACCTTGACATGGCCAATCCATAATCCTAGTTCATGCATTTCAGAGACAAAAGTCCTATGTAGGTCTTCCATATTTCAAGTACAGTGGCCAGAGTACTGCCCCAAGGTGCCACTTACCAGTGAATGAGCCTCTGAATAAGTGAATTTCTTTTTTGGCTGAAGCAACTGGGGTTAAGTGACTTGCCCAAGGTCATATAGTCAGGAAGTCTTAAATGTTTGTGTTCAAATTTGAACTCAGGTCCCCCTGACTTCAGAGTTGGTGCTCTTTCCACACACCAACTAGCTGCCTCTGAATGAGCGATTTTTAATATCAGAAACTGAAAAACCAATTGAGACAATGTCATTGGGTAATCAGGTAAATTTCAACAGATTTACCCTGAGCAGCAAAGTTGAACCAAAGTTCTGAATTACTAATGATTAAAATCAGAAAGGTGAGCAGACAGAGCTACATGAAAGAGGGAGATAATACAGATCTATCTATCTGTCATTGTCTATTTATACAGACAGACATATGGCAGACAGAAAAGAAGGGGAGAGAGACAAAGGGAGAGAAAGAAGGAGGGAGACAAAGAAGAAGGGGAAAATTTAACAGTCAGAAAAAGAGAAAGGGGGGAAGAAACAGAGACAGAGAAAAGAGAGCAGAGGAAAGGAGACAGGAGGAAGAAAAGAGGATTCTACCTCACTCCAATTTTAGTATTATTTGAAAAAACTCAAATTGGATTTGAATAAGGAAACATTATTCCCTTCATAAATAAACTCATGTTTTCTTTGAAATGTAAGAAATAGATTCTGCTTTTTGTTGTGAGGCATTGTTCAAAATATCCCGAACCATTCATCTCTTCCCAGAGACTCTGAAGCTCTTAATGAGTCATGTTCACCAGGACACCCTGACACAGGGAAAATCAACCAGAAATGAGGCCAATTTCCCAGCCTGTTCAGAGAAAGGAAAGGGCTATTATCACCAGACTGGGCTTTATCATCCACAAAATATCAGCAATATAAGAATTAAAAACACAGAGAAAGCAAGACAGAAAAGCGACTAGAGAGAATATGAAAAAATCAAATCACTCTACAAAACAGAGGATGATGATGAAGGCAAAAGCTACAAGAGTTCAAAGAAGAAGAACAAGCACAAAGAAGCAGTCTGCTCTGTCTCTGTGCTGACCAATCCTGGCCCTGACAAATGACCAGGATGTGGAGCTTCTTCCTTTCTTCACAAAGAAAGTACAACAGGGAATCTGCTGGGGGGTACAATGGATGCATTGGATGGCTTTGCTCAAAGGCTTTCCTTTATTTTTCTTTTTGTATTCATTATAACAAGAGATGGCTCTCTGGATAGAGGAGTCAGGACAGGTATATTTGGAAATGAGAATAATATATAAAGGAACATCATTATTTAGAAAATAAACAAGGTATTGTCACCTAAGCTATTTGTATATTTTATGGAAGTTTCGAAGATTTCCTTGTCTAGGGAAGTGGTGGGGATGGGAAGAACCTATTAATTAAAAACATTTGCTGATTCATTCATTTATTCATTTAGCCAACTCTTATATGTTGAAACATTACTATATATAGCACCCCAAAACAACACTACCAGTCTGATGATCAGTATGGTATGATAATGATCTTGGGGTCTCAAGGACTATGCTAGGAGAACACCAGTTCCAGCTGACCCTGGGGAGCTTTAAAAATGCTGCAGGTATGGGTCCACTGATGGATTATATGGAGGCCTACTTAAATATACAAAGGTTCATTCTCCTGTTGAATATAACAAGCATTAATAAATGCCTACTATGTGCTAGGCATGGTGCATGGTGATAGGGATGCAAAAGAAAAAGAAATAGCTCCTCCCCTCAAGGAGCTTCTATTCTATCAAGAGGTCTAATCAACCAATAATAAATCAGCATTTTTAAAGTGCTTTTGACACTCCAGGCATTGAGCTGATCTCAAGAAACTTATGCTCTCTTGGGGCAATAAAACTTGTAAACAAATCTAGATAGATACATAGATAGATAGATAGATAGATAGATAGATAGATAGATAGATAGATAGATCAATACAGATGGATGGATGGAGGGAGGAAGAGAGAGAGGGAGAGAGCAATAGATGGATGAAGGGACGGATGGAGGATGGTTGGAGAGAGGGAGGGAGGTAAGGAGGAAGGGAGGAAGAGATAGATATTTAGATAGATAGATATAGATGATGGAGGGAGGGAGGAAGAAAGAGAGAGGGAAGGAAGGATGGATGGATGGATGCATAGATGGACAGATAGATAGATTGATAGATAGACATTATGGATAATGATATATTTGTTATGGAAAGATCTATACAGGATTAATAGAAGGTAGAAACATCAGTAAGGGGGTCAGGAATGATATCCCACCAAAGGTTTCCTGTGAGCAAGCCTATTTTTTTTAGCTGCTGAAGCCTTTCAGATGTCTCCTATGACACTGACTGATATTTTTTTTTTGCTAAGGCAATTGGGGTTAAGTGACTTGCCCAGGGTCACACAACTGTTACCTGTCTGAGACCAGATTTGAAGTCAGGTCCTCCTGAATTCAGGGCTGGTGCTCTATCCACTGAGCCACCTAGCTGCCCACACTGACTGATATTTTAAAGGAAGGCTTGTCCCCATTGAAGGAGTTTGACAACATGGCTAAAAAGATCATGCTAAAACATGGGAACAGACACACAGTCTTGTTTCACTACATTGGTGAGTAGGAAAGCACAAGATCGTCATCCATTATTCAGAACTCGGGCAAGTGTGCCATCATTGTCTTGACATATAATATTGACAAACTTTTCTGGGCAACCAAATTTTAACATACTTTTCCATAAGCCTTCATGACTGACAGTATCAAAGGCCTTGGTCAGATCCCCAAACATTGTGTTCAGACCTCTGCCCTACTCCTGGCATTTCTCCTGGATTTGTTGGGCAACAAACACCATATTGACTGTTCCTCAGCACCTTCTGAAGCCATGGATGGTTTGGGGAGAGAGACAGTCAGACAAACATACAGACACAGAGAAAGAGAGAGACAATACATGAAGAGAGAGACAGAGAGAGAGACTTATCCAGAACAAATACAAAATAAAAGCAAGGTAGCTGGAGCTATAGTTCATATTGGAAGTGTCTTGAAGGAAGGGGAGGATTATATAAAGTGGAAGAGAAGAGAGTATATTCCACACATGGAGAACAGACAGTGCTATGGTATGGAGACAGAGAGACAGGGGATGGAATACCATGTGGATGAAATAGAGAGAATGTTATCTCATTGGATCCAATGCCATGACCTATGCACATGCTGAGCTCAGAAACACACACAGAGTTTGGAGAAACCAAATGTAAGGTGCTTGTGAACCCATAGAAAGAGCTGCTCTTTTTTCTGGAGAGGTAGAATTTATTTTACAGTATAGATGTGTCATTGATAGACAGTGTCTCTATATTCCAATAAATAGACTGGAGTCTTAGTCCAGGCTTGCCCTTATCCTTAAAGAAAAAAATAAATTCTAATCTAGAAACTAGTAGGGGCAGTCAGGTGGGTAGTGGATAAAGTGCTGGACTTAGAGCTGGAAAGGCTGGGATTTAAATACTGTTTAAGTCACCAAATAGCTGTGTGATCTATTACTTAATTGTTCTCAGCCTCAGTTGTCTCATATATCACATTGGGATTACAACAGTGACAATCCAAAGATTGTTGTAAAAGTAAAATGGAGAACTTGGTAAAACTTAAGATGTGACATCAATGTATCTGTCATTATCATCATCATCATGATTGTTGTCTGAATCCTAATTTCCCTCCAGTTTATTCACAGTTAACAACTTACCCTATACAATCTTGCATTGGTCGCAAATATTGTGGTTATCTACATAGATAGATAGACATATGATGTTGAGACATATTTGGAGTTCTCCTAAATGGGAACATTGAGGGAGGTCAAAGATGGGAATTTCCACTTCAGCTTCTTGTGGCCACACAAATATAAGGGTGTGCCATCTCTCCACCAGAACAGGTGCTTTTTCTTTTTTGCTTTTTCTATCAATCAGGTTCTATGTTCTCATCACCGTGAGGAGCTTCCCACAAAGAAGTTTTCTCCACTAATGAGATCAACACTGAGGGAAACTTAGAATTTTCAATAATTGCATTGTCTACTTTAAAGGTACAGCCCCTGGTCCAGGATCTAGGTCAGAGGCAAGACTTGAGTGAAGTTTTCTAATTCCACAATCAGTCTTTGGTCTACTGGATCAAAATGCCTTGCAATAATTTAGTAATGGTTAATAAGAGCTGACATGGGGCAGCTAGATGGCACAGTGGATAGAGCACCAGCCCTGAAGTCAGGAAGACCTGAGTTCAAATCTGACCTCAGACCCTTAACACATCCTAGCTGTGTGACCTTGGGCAAGTCACTTAACCCCAATTGCCTCAGCAAAAAAGCAAAAAAAAAAAAAAAGTAATAAGAGCTGACATGTAGGTAACAATTTACCAATTACAAGCTGCTTTCATAAGCATTATTACTTCATTTAATTTGCATATCACCCCCTGTGAGGCAGGTATTTACTTCCCTAAGTACTGAGCTTCCATGATGTTAGCAATATGAATGATTTAATCACAGGGACAGATTATCATTTCTCCAGCATACAGAATATGCTTAAGAAATGTTCATTTTCTTCCTTCCTTTTTAGTAATCTATTCCATGTCTCTATGGATGGAAAAAAAAAACAGGCCCTTTGTGGTCAATCTTTTGATGATAAACTTCCCTTTTCTAACTTAATTAGACTTAATTTGAGCTAATCAAAATATTGTTCAGTATAAAGGTAGATTGCTGAATCATTGAATAGTATTAGAAGTGGAGCCAGAAGGCTTGAGTTCAAATTTCTTCTCAGATCATTACTACCTATGTTGTGATAGGTAAGTCACCTTTTTTTTTTACCTTGATTTTCTTGATTGTAAAGTGGGAAATAATAACAACTACCTCACAATGATGTTGTGAGAATAAAATAGGATGATATTTACAAAGTACTTAGCACAGTGCCTGGCTTCTAAAAATTACTTGTTTCTCTTCTCTCTCCCTTCCTCCTTTCCCTTTTTTTAATCTTTCCTCCCTCACTTCCTCTTTCTTCTTCTTCCTCCCTTCTCACATTCTTTCCTCCTTCTTTCCTTCCTTTTTTCCTTTTCTCCCTCACTTCCTTTCTTTCCTTCAACAATCTATGAATGCTTTAAAAAACAAACCACTTTCCCTTCCTTTTGAACCCACAAGAAGATATCAATAGGAAGTAATACAAAGATAAGCTGAATTTCCTTTGTAAAATCTAATAACATTTTAAATGGGAAATTAAAACAGTTGGATTTATGACAAATTTTGCAAAACATTTTCATGTAAAATAGTGGCAAGCTTCTTTTTTGCTCTGTGATGTTTTAAAATTAGGAATCAATGACTAAACATGAAACTTTTGGGGTTTTAGTGTTATAACCAGCCTTCCCCTATCATGTGGAAATAGCCTTGTCTCTAAGTGCCAGAAGAGATGGCTGTGGCAGGGTCAGCAGGCTAATCTGCATATAATTACAATTGTTTTGAGCAGACTAAATCTCTAATTGCAATCTTTGCTTAAAGGCTAATGACACTAAATGTTCCACTTTGTGAAGTATATTGGGATGCTCAATCAGGTTTGTAAACAATCGTCACTCCAAGGACTCAATCAAAACATTGATCTACTTGTAACCAGGTTGCATCCATCCTGTTAAAGACATTCTGTTGGAAGTAGGTGAGGGGACAATGAACCATTGAAATTCTGAGATAGAGCCATCCTCCAAGGGACAAAATGCTTAGGGAGTGATTGCCATTGTAAAAGGGCAGGGTAGTGTGGTGCTGAGGGTTTCTATGCATTATTTCACCCCCCAAAGGAAACTCTTCATGTCTAAAATCCCTCTACTTAAAGAAGATAATCTTTCATTCATTTGTAAATTGACCTGTTTTCTGAGGTACTGAAACGTTATAGGACTTGCCCATGATCACTAAGGGCCTAAATGCAGATTTTTCTTGACTTCAAAGATGGAGGCCATTACATGATAATATTTCCCTTGCATATTTCAGCCTAGAATCAGAAAGACCCATCTTTGTGAGAGCAAATCTGGTCTCAGACACTAACTGTGTGACCCTATGTAAGTCATTTAAATTTATTTGCCTCCATTTCTTCATACCCATAATCATACAAATGGGCGATTAGGTAGTACAGTGTGTAGAGTGCTGGGTCTGGAGTCAAGTTTGTGAGATCAAATCTGGTCACACTATCTGTATGACTCTAGGCAAGTCACTTAACTGTTGGCTCAGTTTTCTTGTTTTCTAAACTAACTGGAGATAGAAGGAAATGGGTAACCATATTAAAATCTCTACCAAGAAAACTCCAAATGGGATCTTCCAACATGACTAAAACAAGAGAACAACAAAAGTATCTAGAGGAAGGAGCACAGGACTTGATCGAAGTACTAACTCTGCCATCCATTTATTAGTTGTAGATTTTGGGATAATCACCTCACCTCTGTGCATCTCATCTTCATCTATAAAAGGAGTGGATCAGATTACATGGTTTCCAGGCTTCCTTCCAGTTTGAATATTCTGTGGCTCTATGAAATCACTAAATGGGATATTGGGGAACACCAGGGGAAAAAGAGAAATAGAGTCGCTGCAAAGCTATATTTAATATTTTAATACATGCAGTTTTTCTTTTTAGTTTTAATTCTAGAAGCCTAAAGTACAGTTTTTGTCACTGTCTTCTAAGATGATGTTGGAATCCTCGCCACATGTCGGGGGGCATTCGAATCCAACGAATGCTGCTGTGCTTCCTAGCCTACAGGAAGAAAGGCACAATTTGGGAGAATTTATGCAAACATATCCTAATGACTTGTGCCTTTCTATGCAGTGTTTCCCATTTCTCTGTAAGTACTTGGAGCAGCACGCACTCAGTGCCTGAAGGTACTGTACAATCTCTATACTTGGCACCCCTTCCAAGTCAGAGCCTTCAGACATGATGCAGGCTGGCTAAGTGATGGATCTTCCCTCTCAAAAGGAAGGCTATGTGCAGTATAACAACTAGAGTTAATTCCTGCCTCCACAGGAAGCCTCTCAACTTCCAGCTTCATCTTGTCTCACCTACTCTTCTCAAGCTGAGAAGTAGATGCCTATTTACCCCAAGATTGACACATTTGTAAAAGTTTTCCTTTATTTACCTCAACTTAAAACTTTACTATCAGTTTGAGTTATCTCCCATGACTCCAATGTCTCCTCCAGCTGTGAAAAGCATCTGTCACCTGGCCACCTCCTTTGGAGCACTTATGATTATGATTTCACTTCCATCATCCAACCAAAGATGGCAGCATCAATGAATGGGAACATATAGATGAGTATATCCATATGATTTCCATTTCAGCCAATAAAACCTATAGGCAAATCAACTACTGAATGTTAGGTTTTAACTCTGTTCCTTGAAATCTTGAAACTTTCTAAGGTCTTCAGGAAATCCAATCATTTGAATTTTCATTTTGGCGTTCTTTGATACCTCCTCCCCACTTAAATTTATGATTTCATTTGAAACGATTTCTTGTCAGCTTAAATTTACTAAGGTTTAATGCACTCTTGTTATCTTAAAATAATATTGGTACCCACATACACACATATGTGTATGTATGTATACATATGCATTTATCTATAATGTATTATGTATATATCTGGGTATGTGTGTGCAAGTTTTAAGATTTCCTCCTTTGCAGTTAAGCCTAGAAAATAGTAGCTGTTGAAAATAAATCCTGAATTTTTTAGCTTCCTTTTCAAAATATATCTCAGCAGGATGGCTATCCCATGACTAAAATGTAAGGGGGGGAGTTTATTTGTTTGTTTGCTTTATTTTAAAAAGATCTACAAATTGCAGTGACTGGTTACTGATCACTCACTATGGCCTATAGTCTCTGTAAGAGAAAATGCAAATACCCTCACACAAAAATAAACTAAACTCTAAAATGGACATATCAAATGGGGGAAAGGCTTAAGCAACTCAAGGAAGGCTTCAGTGTTGCATACAGAAGTTCTTGTCAATCTCCTCCTCCTACCTCTGTTTTCTGCCTTTCAGGAGAAGTTCCCAGGAGTAGAGATTTCCAAATATTTCCAAATTTATGATGGTAGTAAAAGGTAAGACATAAGTCACGGTTCCCTTCTTCTGATCAGAGTTCTTAATGACCACTTCAATAGTCAGAAATCCAGACTTTGGGCAAATTTGTTGAGCTGAAAGGGATCTTGATAGCCCTCTATTTACTATACCTGTTAGTCAATGAATATTTATTAAGCATCGGCTGTGTACTGGAGCTGAAAACATTTTAGGACAGGCAGGTGGTATAGTTGATAGAGTGGAGGACTTGAAGTCAGATTCATTTTTCTGAATTCAAATCTGACCTCCCATACTTGTTAGCTGTGTGACTTTGGGAAAGTTATTCAACTCCTGCTTCAGTATCCTCCTTTGTAAAATGAGCTGGAGGAGGAAATGACAAACCATTCCAGTACCTTTGCTAAGAAGCAAAAATGTATTAACATGGATCCCATTCTCATGCGGTTTAAAATCAAGTTGGGGGTATGTGTGTGCAGTTATATTGAATTGCTTTTATGTATTATAAAAAATTTGAAAAAGAAATTGTTTCTGAAAAATCATCAGAAATTATTTCATGAAGTAAAAAAAGTCTAACATTTATTATACTTACAGGAAGTATTGTTAAAAAATTTTCATTTATAATGAACATTGATGACAATATTTGAGGATATTTTAATGGTCTAGAGGCAGTTAAATAGCCCAATGGATAGAGCATGAGAACAGGATTCAAAAGTTCAAATCTAATCTCAGTCATTCATTAGACATGTAACCCTGCAAAAAGACACAATCTCTGTTGGTCTCAGTTTCTCATCTGTAAAACAACATGTGTATCTCCCAAGGTTGTAAAGTGCTGCAAAAATGCTAGTTAGTATTAACTTATGCATTACCAAAAATTCAGTAAAATTAACTTTTGCTGATTTGGGAATAGTTCCTCCATTCATTATGATAAAAGCTAACATTTATACATATAATGCATATATAAAGAGAAAGATATAGACAGATGTAATTGTTCAAAACATACAATGTTCCAAAGTTTCCAAAGAACTTTATATACCATAAATTCCCATTTAGTTCTCAAAGCAATCCAATGTAATAAATTTAACTGCCACTTTCAAATTTATCTTTATTGCAAACAATCACCAACAGATATTTTAGTAGATGAAGAATAAAGATTTTATAAGAAACTGTGAATTTTGTTCTACTTTTAAAAAAAATCATGTTTATGGTTGCACATGTATAATTTATATCTAATTGCTTACTGTCTCAAAGAAGGGAGGGGGAATCAAGGAAGGAGATAATTTGGAACTCAAAATTTTAAATATATATGTATATATTAAAAATTGTTTTACATGCAATTCAGAAAAAAATAAATATTTTAAAAAGAAATCCCTGTTACATATAGACTTTAAACAGGTAGTTGCAAAATTGCCCTAATTTTTTGGTCTAACCTTTTGTATTTCCTCTGTGCATTTTTAAAAAAGAATTTGATTGTGCAAATAAGGAATCTAAGGTTTAAGCAGCTTAAATGACTTGCCCAAAATTACATTAATGGAAGTTTGCCCACCTTCACATATCCAAAAACTCAGATCAAATTGGCACTGTATTCAGTGCCATTAGGCAGCACTGCCTCTTGTGTCTCTATGACATCTCATTGTTCCCAACCACATCATCTTAGAAGTCCAGTGAATGGAGAATCAGACAGAACTGGAGTTTGAAGTTATAGATGGTAAAAGGGTCAGGTCAGGACAAAAAAAATATATATATATATACATATATATATATATATATATGTATATATATACACACACACATATATATTTGTGTGTATACATATATACTATATATTATATATTTGTGTGTACATATATGTATATTATATATTATATTGTATATATTAGAAAATGATTAAAAGGAATAAAATCAATGCTTTTCTGCTATTCCTTCCCAGAAAAGTAATAACAAATTTGGAATAAGACAATATTGTCTGGAAAAGTCTTAATGGACTTGCGAATAATGATGCCTTTGCCTAGAATTTTAAAATGATCCCTCACAAGAAGGAACCAAAAAGTGAGAAGTTCTAGCTTTAGTGGAGGAAGTGGTTATGGGAAAAGGGAAGCCTGAACACTGAGTAGGCTGCACGTGAGCACAGAAATATTTATGGAGCCAGGCTTTCAGAGAACAAAAGAAAAGCTCAAAAACCCTGCCGTGGCCTTTATAAAGTAAGGAGCCAGCAGGGGGAAAAATAGAACTTCCTTTGACCATTTCTAGGCGACTAACTTTGCACCATAGACTTCCTGACAGAACACGACCCAATTTCTTACAAATTCTGCACACACACACACACACACACACACACACACATGCACACACACGCGGATCTAATTATACGTGGAGTCAAAGATATCTAAAAATTTAAAAAGTGTGATATTTATAAATATTTCTATTACAAATATGTTTATGTGTGCAAATATATATGTGTATGTGTATGTATGCATGTGTGGTGTGTAAACACAAAGAGCCAGGGGCACTCAGCCAAATATAGACCAACATGGAGATAGAGCCAGACAACAGACCATAACACATACATGTTTTTATACATGTTTAGGAAAGAAGGAAGGGAACAAGCATCATATTAAGTACCTACTGAATATACCAGGCACTGTGCTAAATATTATTTCATTTGATCCTCCCAACCTCTGAGATAGGTACTATTATTATTCCCATTTTATTTAATTATCAATTGCATCTCATCATCCTTCCTCTGACACTGCCATCCCCTTGGGATAGACTCTTACCCCCTCACATCTGGCCATTTCAACTTGTCTTCCCACTTTATTCCTCCTCCATTCAGGCACCAAAATAATTTTCCTAAAGCCCAGATCTAATCATGTCACCACACTTCCACCACCCTATAAACTCAATAACTTCTAGTGAAATCTTATAGCCTCAATAAATGCTATAAAAATCCCTTAGTGTTTTGCACAGTCAGGCATATAGTAGGTGCTTAATAAATGCTTACTGACTGCCTGACCAATTTATACATGAGGCAAGTGAGACAGACAGAATTGAATTGACTTACCCAGAGTCACACAGCTAGAAAGTTCCTGAGGTGGAATTTGAATTCATGTCTTCCCACCTGCAGACTCAACTCTCTGTGCACTTTGATGTCACTTTTCAGTGATTTTTTATTTTTATTTTGTGTATGAATAAATTAGACAACCAAGGCTTCACCCCCTAAGCTAAGCTTCCTAAAGTTCTCCTTACTTCTAGGGACCCAGCACATTTTCTTATCCATTCCCAGAAGAATTGAAATGTCTTGTTTGTGATGAATTGTTCCATAATTCATAATATCCCCCACTGATATGAACTGGATGTTTTGTTCAAAATCATTTCCCCTCAAGAAGAACTTGAAATCATGAAAATCTGAGTACAAAGTCTTCCTCAGGCACTACTTAGCTGTGAACTGGGGCAAGTGGCTTTAACCTTTCTGTGCCTCAGTTTCCTTACCTGTAAAATGTCAATAAAAACTGTATCTGTATTACATAGACGTTATGAAAACTGCAAACCTTAAAAGGTTGTCTAAGTGCTAGCTATTACTAATGCTAGCTGTTAATCAATAAATTTGTGCTTGCAAGGAAAATTGCCTTGAGATTGGTCAATACTTTCTAGGTTTTAGGTGTATAATTCAGATGGCATTCAACAAGTGGAAATAAATAGTATGTTTGGAGATAAAAACATAAGCTTCCAGAGAAGAAAAGCTTGTTTCTCTTTTTTTTGTCTCTCTGATTCTTGATTAATCTTAATTGTGCCTCCTTCATACTCTATCCATAAAATAAGCTTTCTTATGCCCAAATGTGAGATTTTACATTTATCTCTATTAAATTTCATCTTCTTGGATTTGGTACAATGTTCTAATCTCTTGTCACCTTTTTGGCTCCTAACTCTGCTATTCAGTGGATGTTCCCTCTCCCCCCACCTCAGCTCTCTGTCATCTGGAACTGTGAGAAGTCTTCCATCGATTGGTGCCTTCATCCAAGGCATCAATAAAAATGTCAAATAGCTGAGATCCAAACAGATCTCTGGGACAGACTTCAAGGGACTTTCTTCAAAGCTGTCATCGAACTATTAACTAATGATTATCATAAAGACACAGATAAAAAGAAGTTCTCTATCCATTTAATCATATCTCATAGTCCATATCTCTCATTTTCTATATAAAAATTTTTAGACTTGAAATGTTTCTCTTAGATCAAGGGGAATTGTACCTGCAGCATCCCCCCAATTCACTAGTGTAGTAATCTTGTCACCAAAAGAACTTGTGGCTCTTTCTGATAAAGTTGGGTTAGATTTGTTATATTTTTATTTTAAATAATTTGGGTTGTTGTGCAATTCTTTTAATCACTTCCAGCCCTCTGCGATGTGATGCTATTAGACATTTTCTTGGCAAAGGTATAGGAGTGGTCTGCCTTTTTCTTTTTCAGCTCATTTTATAGAGAAGGAAAACTGAGGCAAATAAGTTTAAGCAACTTGTCTGGAATCACACAGCTAGTATCTTTAAGAACACATTTTAGGAATTTTCTGTGAATTACTCACAGTCACTTCTCTAGAACTAACTAGTAACAGATTCCATTCCCTTCCCTCTTTTGAAAATCAAAAAAAAAATTAGTCCTTCACCATTTTAATAATTTTTTTCCTATTCTCCATAATCTCTCCTGTATCCTGTCAGACAGGAACTGGATAATCACATCTACATGTTTGCTTTGGTTTTATTTTTTGTTTCTTTGTGTTTTTTAATATTTGGGGGGTGAGGAGGTTAAGATGATGGTATTCAAAGGAAAATGGGCTTTGGGGCACAGATGTTGGCTTTAGGGGTCCATTGCTGTAGCAAGGATCTTGTCCATTGTATGAGGTTATTGAACTTCAATAATCTATTTATCCATATATCCAAAGATGAGTATCCTTACTGTTAAAGCAGATAGAAAACCACATACTCCTTCATTTTACAAAGCTTTTTGTACTCTTTTCCTCCCCATAAATTCTCTGTATATGAAGAAACTCATCTATTAACCTTTGCAGAAATGGAAGACTATTTGTATGGAATATTGGTAGAATATATATATACATATATATATATATATATATATATATTTCTTTATGTCACATGACATTACAAATATCCCATTTCCAACTCTCCCCAGAACATTTTGCTGGAGGAAAGAAGGAAAGAAGAAAGGAAGATAGGAAGGAAGGAAGGAAGGAAGGAAGGAAGGAAGGAAGGAAGGAAGGAAGGAAGAAGCAGTTCATTGATGAAAATTCCATTTTGTTTTTTGTTCTACAGATGAGGTTCCAAGCATGTTGTAATCCTTCCTTCAAATCTTTTTAAAATTTTGTGGCCATCATTGTGGGACTTGGGAATCCATCTCTTTCTTATTCCTTTCTTTCTTTTACCATAAGATTGGCCTATTTCCTTCTCTAGTCTTTTTTGTGGCCAGGGAGCCAGGGTGGGTCTGGGCCAATGACTTCAGTGGTATAGAGAATTTCCTGTGTGGGGAACTCTCTCCAGAGACAGAGATGCTAACTTTGCTGTGCTTACAGAGTTCAAGTGAGGTCAATTTCCTTATTTCTTCAACATGTTTATGCAAATTTATGCAAAATATGCAAACTAGAACCAGGCCAAATTTTGCTACGATCCAATCTGGTTGTCAAATTGTAAACTAGTTTCCTCCCATATCTTTATTGCAAAATCAGATCCAAAATATAAGTTATTCTTCTCCCTTCCGTGCTCCCCATTGGAATCCCTGTCACTCCTTTTTAGCATTCCCTCTTTCTTTATGGAAATAGTCCTATTTAGTTCATTAAAAATTCATGAGATGTTATTTTCTCCTGAGTGCAGAGGGCCTAAGGCTTTCAAGCATGTTTGTACTACTGCCCCAAAGCTTACCTGTAATTAAATGATTCATGAACTTAGATAGTTAGTATTGGCTGAGTGTCAGGGAAGTCTATTTTTGAGTTATGCAAACACCAAACTAGAAGGAACCTCAAGAGGTCATTTGTTCTCTGTCCTCTGCCTCTAGGCAGACTTCCCCTCAATTATTTCAGACAGATGGGCAACTATCTTCCACTTAAAAGTCCTCAAGGAAGAAGATTCCACAGCTTGCCTCTGTTCCCCATTTTAGAGTTTAATTAAGAATTGACATTAAGGCTTTCTTCCTTATAAAATAACAATATTGATAAGATCCCTTACTTTTTTTCCCTTTATTAACAGCCTTCCCGTAATAACCCTAAATAAATTCACTATCTGTAAAACAATCTCAGCCTTCCCTTTTCCCACATAAATAACTTCACTTAGTCTCTATTGAGAATTTTCTCTGAATTTCTCTGAATTTTCTCAGAACTCTTAGAAGACTCTCAGCACTTTC
Organism: Myrmecobius fasciatus; assembly: GCA_023553655.1. Taxonomy (NCBI): domain Eukaryota; kingdom Metazoa; phylum Chordata; class Mammalia; order Dasyuromorphia; family Myrmecobiidae; genus Myrmecobius; species Myrmecobius fasciatus. Next base: position 5,552 of record JAJPUD010022225.1, on the reverse strand, counting down.
TTCAGTGTTGAAGTAAATAGAATGATGAGCTTAATGTCAAGATTAGGAACTGAACTCATCTCTGACAGTTGCCATCTATTTGATTTTATGATTAAGTCTCAACCTCACTGAATCTCAATTTTTTTTAATAATAGCTTTTTTTTTCAAAATACATGCAATGATACTTTTCAACATTTGCCCTTGCAAAACATTGTGTTCCAAGTTTTTCTCCCTCCCTTTCCTACCCTTTCCCCTAGACAGTGAGTAATCCAATATAGGCTAAACATGTTCAGTTCTCCTATACATGTTTCCACATTTATCCCATTGCACCAAAAATCTGATCAAAAAGGGGGACAAATGAGAAAGAAAGAAGAACACACAAACAATAACAAAAAAAGTGCAAATACTATGTTGTGATCCAAATTCAGTCCCCACAGTCCTCCCTCTGGATGCTCTCTCCATCACAAGACCATTGGAAATGGCCTGAATCATCTGATTGTTGAAAAGAGCCATGTCCATCAGAATTGATCATCACATCACCTTGTTATTGTGTCCAATGTTCTCTTGGTTGTGTTTGCTTCATTTAGCATCAATTCATGTCTCTCCAGGCTTTTCTGAAATCATCCTGCTGATTGTATCCTATAGAACAATAATTGAATCTCAATTCCTTCATCTGCCAAATACAGGGCTCAAATTAAATGAAGCACTTTATAAGCTTTAATGTGCTATATACCACTGTAACAACAAAAGTGTAGATGATCAACTGTGAAAGACTTAGCTACTCTAAGAAAATGACCCAAGCCAATTCTAAAAGACCTCCTGTGAAAACTACTATCCATCAATAGAAAAAAGAACTGATGAGCTCTGAGCTCATACTTTTTAAGTATGAGCTTACTTTTTTAAACTTTACTTTTCTCTCTGTGTTTGTTTTCTTTTGCAACATAACTAAGATGGAAATAACTTTTATATGACTTCACATATGTAATCAATATTATATAGCTTATCTTCTCAGGGAGGTGGGAGAAATGAAAAGGAAGGAGAAAATTTGGAATTGGAAATTTTAAAAAATGAATGTTGAATTTTTTTACATGTAATTGGGAAATAGCTAATAAATACAATTTATTTAAAAATAAATTAGCATTATTGTCCTAGAATTTCTATAAGTTTTCCATTTTTTTAAAGTGAAAGGATCTAGATTACATTTGAAATCAAGAATTTTCTATAATCTAGAATTTTAGGACTAGAAAGTACCTTATAGTCAAATCTCTTTTTGGCAGATGAAGAAATTTAGACTCAGAGAAATGAAATGACTTTCAATAAGATTAACTGGGAGTAGACCTGAGGAAATAATTCAGATCTTCTGACTATTGATTAGATTCTTAGATGGGTCTATGATCTCATCAACATGGATTTTTTTTTTCATAGGTGAAATCTACTCCTGTAAGATTTTTGTCTGTATCTTTCTGTGGGATCCACCCAATGTATTTAAGACCTTCTTCTGATTCTATTAATATTTCATGTGACCCCAAAATAGCATCCTGAACAATATATGGCATTTCTTGCTATTGCTACATAATCAGCCTGCATGGAGCTATGCTTAAGGTAAGAAAAAAATCGGTATTTGTTTCTGAGTGGTAAAATTTAAAGGCGCAGATTGCACCTGTATTTTTTTTAGAAACACCTGAACTTTTCATCTAATTAACAAGTGCAATGTGCTAAAATAAGGAGCTACTGAATGATGTGTAACAAGAATTCAATCAATGGTGAGCTAATTCTTGGCTCATTCCTATCCTGCTTCCCATATTGGCAGTGACCTCCTCAGCAGTTACAAGGGCTCAATCAAAGGGGCCAGTGACTCAAGATTTCTTCCCTCACCCCACCTCAAGAAATAAAGGTAACAGTACAAAGATCTAATAATCACATTGGATTCCAGTTCCTTCAGCTTTAACAAAATTCAAAACCTCTTAACAAGTTACGGATAGAACACTGGATTTTGAATCTATAGGTCCTGAGTTCAAATATATTCTCAGATACTTATTATTTATATGGACCTAGGAAAGTTATTTAATCTTTATGTGTCTCAGTTTTCTTATTCATAAAATAGTCATAAAAATATCACCCATTTCCCAGGACTGTAGTAAGGATCAAATGATATAAAACATTTTACAAACTTTAAGTGCTATATAAATGCTGGTCACTATTACTGCTACTGTTACTACTACTACTACTACGACTACCACTACGACTATGACTACCACCACCACCACTGTTAGTATTAACTACTACCATTATTAATGCTACTCTTTCCTTTAGGAAATTTTTTTCTAATAATACAGCTATTCTTTTCATAAAGAAGCAGGCTATGATTGGCTTATCGATATAACATCATGTTTCTAGCACAGAGAAAAATGGAAACAAATAGATTTCCTGGTTTGGGAAAACATTTTGAATGACATGCAACTTGAAGCTGATAATCACTTTTCATGTAAGAATGAGCAGAGTGCAAACTCCTTTGGTGCAGAGAATTTCAGATTTGCATTTATATCCCCAATACTTTGCAAATGTGTTCAATTGTATATTGGACACAGTAAGCATTTAGTGAGTTCTTGAGGAGTAGATAATTTGAGTCATTTTTTATTTGCCATCTTAACTCATGCAATTCCTATTTGTTGGTTCTGCCTTTTCTCCCACCTTATCCATATCTTCTCTTCTTGAATATATTAGTATTAACAATAATAATATTTTTGGTATTGTGCTAGATCACAGACCTGAAAAGGAACTCATAACTTTTTCCTGTGAATTCCCTTGTCTTCAAGCACAAGCATGTTTACCAGCCAACAATCCCTGAAAGATGATCTAAATTTTCTCAAGGCCTCCAGGGAAGGTAAGTATACAAGTGCCTAAAGCAACCCCCTCCAACATTTGCCAATCCTCAGTGTGAAGAGTAAATCATGTGATAATGCAGGATAGGCAGCTCAGCCATCAAACCTAACTGTGAGTAAAATGACACCAAAGGAAGGCACTTCTCCAAATGACAAAAGATAAAAATGATTTCAGTTTAAAATCCACAGGTACTAGGAGGACGACCTTAAGCATAACCATTGCATTTGAGGGCTATTTCTATGATTTCATAAAATTCCTTATTGGGGTCATAGAACATTAGAATAGGAAGATACATCAGAGATTCTCTAGTAAACAGTGTTCTTTTGTGAAACTGGCCAATGGTCACCCACATGCTAAGTGATGGATTCAAATCTAGAATCCAGCTGTTTTGAATTTGATTCCAGCTTTCTTTTCTGTTTTACTTTGCTGACAGATATGATTATACATCCCTTCCCCCACATTAATAAGTTGTCCCCAAAGTTCTCTTTTCAGATCTCATCTCTCCCATTCTTTTTATTCTAAATATGACCTCGGTGCTGCCATTGCTTTTTGGTAATCCATATGTTTTTCAGTGAACAACATGCAGAGGGCTGTGGAGGGGGGACCTAGACTTAGATGGGGCTGTCTGTGAGTGGTTGCCACTATTCCCTTGGTGACTGGGGGCAGAGGGAACATTGATATCTCTTTTGACCTTTGTCACCTCATTCTTCAATCTATTTCTCACTTCAGGGCACTACCTTGAAGAATTATCTGATTTCTTTATCATGTTCAGGAAAATCATTGCTGGGAAAATCTCCTATTCCTGAAAGATCCCATCAGCCTTTGCCAATCTGAAGGGTAAGATCTTGGACTTCAAATTCTCCATTTAAAGAGAGATTTCACTTGAAAACACTTCATTTGTCACCTAGCTGCACCCCTCTGAGATCTCTCTGACTACTATGCCATGCCAATTCTGGTGCCTTCTCTTCCTTCTGCTCCCTCTCAACTTCCTTTCTTGTGTTATCTTCCTCATTAGACTTTAAGCTCCTTGAGGGTGGGAATTATCATTTTTCCATTCTTTCATCCCCAACATTATAACTTTGTGATCTTTGAAAGATCACAGAAAAAGTTGCATCTCATCCTACTCATTCATTTAAAATCAGGAAAGAATAAACATAGAATGGGCAAAATAAATAGAGGTGCCATGGGAGCATAGACTCAAGGTGACCAGTTGAAGAAATAAGCCAGCCTCTCACCCTATCTGGCAGCTCACAGTTTCCATCTTCTTCATCTGAAACATCAAGGAAGAGTTCCCTATTCTGCTACTTCTCCAATCTATCTTTCCAAATATTTTTCTTATTATTTTGTTTTGTCAATGTCATATTTTAAGCAAAATACACAATGGAATAGTCCTTCATTTGGTGTTCCACCACTGGACTCTTGTGTGGGCTTTCTCTCACATCTAGATTGCCCTGAATCCTAGTCTCTTCTTTTTTCCAACACTTTGCTCAGATCTCCTATATCCATTCATCCTTTTCAAATGTTACCAGTTGTTCCTGCTTTCTTCTGCCTCAAGTAACTACATTTGCTTATCTCTACCCAATAGATTCCCTCAAGTAGAATATAAGCTCCTTGAGGACTGATGGAACTAATATTTCATAAACATTTGTGGCCTTGATTTGAACTGTATCTCATGTTCTACTGATCACCACCAATACATTGTCAGTTAGCGTTATCCCTTCATTCTCTCAATCTCTTCCCTCCTCTCCATTCACCCATGTCAACACCCTACTTCAGAAATTGATCAGCTCTTGACCAGATTAACATCAATGCCTTCCTAAGGGCTTCTTTCCCTTCAGTCCCTCCCCCTATACTTTCCAAAATCATAACTCTAATCATGTCATCACTAAATTTCCCTTCACACATAACCTTAAATCAAATTAAAACATTTATCACATTCTAAGTATCCTTTGATCATTAGTGTGAAGAAAGACATAAATTTCAGATTATTCCCCATGTTTTCATACTTCAATGCCTTTGTTAATACTGTTTTATCTGCTTTAAATGTCCTCCTCTCTTCTCTGCCCAGGCTTCTCCCAGTCATCTGTCCATTTGTCCATCTGGAAATAATCTTTCCTCCCTCTAAACTCCTACAATATTTGGTTTTCCTGTTTCCTGAGAGATCCCATTTGGCTACAAATTTCAGTTCAAGGGTTTGGCTTTTCTTTTATTGAAGAAGTAGTGGGTTTTTTATTTAATATTAAGACGCACATTGACAATTTATCTTAATTTATAATTCTAGAGCTTCCCAGTGGTATATAGCTAAGGTGTTTTAGAGGTGGGGTTAGAATTTAGTTTTACTGATTATAGATCCAGGACTCTGTCCACTATTCCATGCTATAGTTAAATATCTCTCCATCTTAACTCATATTAGAGTAAAATTCAATAAGGGTTCTTCATGTCAGTACCCCTTATTGCACTTGACTTATATTTGGCATTCAATGAATATAATAAGGAGCTTCTCTGTGACTATCTATGTTTTGCTCAAGAACCAAATGTAGCCTCTTCCAAAATCCAACATTTATGTTGGGTTAGCCAGGTTGATACAATGGATAGAGCACTGGATCTGGAGTCAAGAAGACTCATTCCCTGAGTTCAAATGTAGCCTTAGATCCTTAGTAGCTGTGTGATCTTGGGCAAGTTATTTTACT
>JAJPUD010022224.1:0-21781 GCA_023553655.1 Myrmecobius fasciatus | reverse complement strand
AAAAAAAACTTGAGAAGGAAAACATAATGCAAGCAAACATCAATAGACAGTGTGAAAATGCTATATTGTGGTCCAGACTCAGATTTCACCGGCCTCTCCCTGGGTTTAGATAGATTTCTTTATCACTGAACAATTGGAACTGGTGTGAAACATCTCATTGTTGAAGAGCACCATGGCCTTCAAAATTGATCATCATATACTCTTCTTGTTGGGGTGTACAATGATCTCCTGGTTCTGCTGTTTTCACTCAGCATCACTGATGCTGAGTGAAATGCAAGTCTCTCCAGGCCTCTTTGAAATCATCCAGCTGGTTGTTTCTTACGGAACAATAATATTCCATGACATTCATACACCATAATTTATTCAGCCATTCTCCAATTGATGGGCATCCATTCAGTTTCCAGTTTCTAGCTGCTACAAAAAGAACTACCACAAACATGTTTGCACATGTGCGTCCCTTTCCTTCCTTTAAGATCTCTTTGGGATATAGGCACAATATACACACTGCTGGGTCAAAGATTATGCACAGTTTGATAACTTTTTGAGCATAGTACCAAATTGCTCTCCAAAATTGTTGGATCCATTCACAGTTCCACCAACAATGTGTCAGTATCCCCGTTTTCCCACATCCCCTACAACATTCGTCATTATCTTTTGCTGTCATCTGAAACAATCTGACAGGTGTGTAGTGATGTCTCAGAATAGTCTTAATTTACATTTCCCTGATCAATAGTGATTTGGAGCACCTTTTCATGTGACTAGAAATGGTTTTGCTTTCATCATCTGAAAATTGTCTCTTCATATCCTTTGACCATTTATGGATTGGAGAGTGGCTTGAATTCTTATAAATATGAGACAATTCTGTATGCATTTTAGAAATGAGGACTTTTTCAGAAACCTTAAATGTAAAGATGATTTCCCAATTTATTGCTTCCCTCCTAATCTTGTCTACATTATTTTTGTTTGTACAAAAACTTTTTAACTTAATGTAATCAAAATTATCTATCTGGTGTTTAATTAAAAGTTCCAATTCTTCTTTGAACACAAATTCCTTCCTTCTCCACAGGTCTGAGAGGCAAACTATTCTATGTCCTCTAATTTCCTTATAATATCACTCTTTATATCTAAATCATGAACCCATTTAGATCTTATCTTGGTATGTGGTGTTAAATGTGGGTCAAGGCCTCATTTCTTCCACACTAGTTCCCAATTTTCCAAGCAGTTTTTGTCAAATAGTGAGTACTTATCCCAAAAGCTGGAGTCTTTGGGTTTATCAAATAATAGACTGCTCTAGTTATTGCCTGGTTTGTCCTCTGATCCTATCCTATTCCACTGATCAATTGCTCTATTTCTTAGTAGCAAATGGTTTTGATGACTGCTGCTTTATAATATAGTTTCAGATCTGGCACAGTAAGGCCACTCACATCAGCTTTTTTCCCTCATTATTTCCCTTGAAATTCTTGACTTTTTGTTCTTCCAAATGAACTTTTCCACTATTTTTTCTAGATCTGTAAAATAATTTCTTGGGAGTTTGATTAGTATGGCACTAAATAAGTAAATTATTTTGGGTATTACTGTCATTTTTATTATATTCACTCAGCTACCATGAGCACTTGATGTTTTCCCAAAAGATCAGATCTGACTTTATTTGTGTGGAAAGTGTTTTGTGGTTTAGTTTGTATACTTCCTGACTTTTCCTTGGCAGATAGATTCCCAAATATTTTATGCTATCGACAGTTATTTTGAATGGAATTCATTTTTGTGTCTCTTGCTGCTGAACTTTGTTGATTATATATATATATATATATATATATATATATATATATATATGCTGATTATTTATGTGGACTTATTATGTATCCTGCAACTTTGCTAAAGTTGTGAATTGTTTTTAGCAATTTTTTAGTTGAGTCTCTAGTATTCTCTAAATATACCATTATGTCATCTGCGACGAGTGGTAATTTGGTTTCCTGATGACCTACACTAATTCCTTTAATCTCTTTTTCTTCTCTTTATGCCAAAGCTAACATTTCTAATACAATATTAAATAGTAATGGTGACAGCGGGCAGCCGTGCTTTACTCCTGATCTTATTGGGAATGGTTCTAGTTTGTCCCCATTACATATGATGCTTGCTGATGGTTTTAAATAGATGCTACTGATCATTTTAAGGAAAAGCCCATTTATTTTTATACTCTCTAGTGTTATTAATAGGAATGGGTGTTGGATTTTATCAAATGTTTTTCTGCATCTATTGAGATAATCTTATGGTTTTTGTTAGTTTGCTTGTTAATATAATTGTTTATGCTAATAGTTTTTGTAATATTGAACCAGCTTTGCATTCCTGCTATAAATCCTACTTGGTCATAGTGTTTTATCCTGGGGATGACTTTCTGTAATCTTATTGCTAATATATTATTTAAGATTTTTGCATCAATATTCATTAGGGAAATTGGTCTATAGTTTTCTTTCTCTGTTTTCACCCTACTTGGTTTAGCTATCAGCACAATATCTGTGTCATAAAAGGAATTTGGTAGTACACCTTCTTTCCCTATTTTTTCAAATAGTTTATATAGTATTGGAATTAATTGTTCTTTAAATTTTTGGTAGAATTCACATGTAAATCCATCTGGCCCTGAAGATAATGAAATTATTGATTGTATCTATCATGTGCTCTTTCACCCATTCATTCTTTAAGATTAGATTATTTAATTTCCAATTAATTTTTGATCTATTTTCTCCTGACCTTATGTTACATGTGATTTTTATTGCATCATGACATGAAAAAGATGCATTTATTATTTCTGCCTTTCTGCATTTGATTTTGAGGGTTTTATGCCCTAACAAATGGTAAATTTTTGTATAACTTCCATGAACCACAGAGAAAAAAATAAACTCCCTTCTGTATTCATTCAATTTTCTCCAAAGATCTATCATATCTAACTTGTATAACATTTTGTTTACCTTCCTAGCTTTTTTCTTATTTATTTTGTGGTTTGATTTATCTAATTCAGAGAGAGCAAATTTGAGATCCCCCACTAGTATAGTTTGTCTGTCTGTTTCTTCTTGCATCTCTGTTAGTTTCTCCTCTAGGAATTTGGATGCTCTACCACTTGGTGCATATATGTTTAGTATTGATATCGGTTCCTTATCTATGGTACCCTTTAGTAAAACATAGTTTCTTTCCTTATCTCTTTTAGTTACATCTATCTTTGTTTTTACTTGATCTGAGATGAGGATTGCTATCCATGCTTTTTTTTTTTTGATCACCTGAAGCAGAATAGATTCTGCTCCAGCCATTTACCTTCACTCTGTATGTATTTCTATGCTTTAGATGTGTTTCTTATAAACAACATGTTGTTGCATTCTGGCTTTTAATTCAGTCTGCTATCCATTTCTATTTTATGGGAGAGTTCATCCCATTCACATTCACAGTTAAAATAACAAATTCTGTATTCCCTGCTATCTCATTTACCCCAAGTTATTCTTTTCTCTTTCCTTTCCCCTTTCTTCCTTCCCCCCTTCCCAGTATTTTGCTTTTTATGACCACCTCCCAAAACAGTCCTCCCCCCTTTAGAGCCCCTCCCCCTTTTTTACTCCTTTGCTGTAATTCTTCTATTTTCCTTTCTATTAGTCTATCCCTTTCTTTTCCTCCTTTCTCTCCCACTTCTCTATAAGGAGGAATACGTTTCTCTTTGAAACCAAATGTGTCTGATGTACTCTTTTAGAGCCCAACTTTATGAGAGTAAGATTCACCCAATGCTCATTTCCCTCCCTTGTTTCCATCAATTATATTAGGTTTTTTTTGCTTCTTCATGAGATTTTACCTTATTTTTAACCTCCTTTTTTAAAATCTTATTTTACCTCCTTTTCCCTCTTTTTCACAGTATGTTAGCTCTTCCACCTCTAGTTTCTTTTTCATATTATCAAAGTAAAATCAAATTATACCTCCATTCTTTAAGTATACCTATAGCAGAAATATAGTTCTTTCCTTTTTACCTTTTTATGCTTCTCTTGAGTTCTGTGTTTGGAGGTCATTTTTTTTTTGTTCAGATATGGTCTTTTCATGAGAAATAGGTGAAATTTACCTTTATCATTAAATGTCCATCTTCTCTGGAAGATAATACTCATTCTAGCTGGATAGCTTATTCTTTGATGTAATCCAATTACCTTTGCCTTTTGGAATATCTGGTTCCAGGCCCGTCAGTACTTCAATTTGGAGGCTAACACATCTTGTGTGATTCTCATTCTCGGTATTTGAATTGTTTCTTTCTAGCTGCTTGCAATATCTTTTCCTTAATGTAATATTCCTGAAATTTTGGCACGATATTCCTTGGGGTTTTAATTTTGTGGTCTCTTTTAGGAGGTAATTAGTGAATTCTTTCAATGGTGATTTTGCCTTCTGATTCTGAAACATCAGGGCAGTTTTCTTTCATGATTTCCTGGAAGATAATATCTAAGTTCTTTTTTTTTTTTCATAATGGCTTTCAGGAAATCCAATAATCCTTAGATTTTCTCTACTAGATCTATTTTCCAGGTCAATTGTTTTTCCTAAGAGATATTTCATATTTTCTTCTATTTTTTTTCATTTTTAAAATTTTGTTTAACTGATTCTTGAAGTCTTATTGAGCCATTCACTTCCATTTGTTCAATTCTAATTTTTAATGTATTATTTTCTTCAGTTACTTTTTTTAAACTTCTTTTGTAACTGGCCAATTGAATTTTTTTTGTTCATTGCAGTCTTTCCATTTCACCAATTTTGTTTTTCAGTGAATTGTTTTCTTTTTCCATTTCACCCATTTTGTTTTTCAGTGAATTGGTGTCTTTTTCCATATCACCAATTTTGTTTTTCCTTGAATAGGTGTCTTTTTCATATTTCTTTTGTAAAGTATTATATGCTTTTTACATTACTTCTTGCAATGATCTCATTTCATTTCCCCATTTTTCTTTTAACTCTCTTTTGATTTTCATTATGCAATCTTCCAGGAAAGCCTTGTGAAATGGGAACCAGCTCATGCCTCCCTTTTTGGCTTCCTCTGAAGTTGCTTTACCTTTATGAACCTCAGGATCTGGGGTCTGTTCTTGCTCTCCAGAGAGTCATGTCTTCACTCTGCCCCCCTGAAGACAGTATTTTTAATTTGGTTTCCTAGATAATCTTAACTTTATTCTTTCACATAAATTTTCTTGCTTTTTTTCTAGTTCTATAAAGTATATTTTTAGTGTTTTCATATGTCACTAAATGAGTATAGTAAAAGTTTGAATTGCCATTTTATTATTTTGGTTGAGCCTAACCTTGAACAATCAATATTTCTTCAACTGTTTAGATATTTATCTGTATGAGAAGTGTTTTGTGATTGTGTTCATATGGGATTTGTCTTGGCTCATAATTTACACGTATTTTATATTGTTTGTAATCTTTTTTAGTAAAATTTTTCTTTCTATCTCTTCCTGCTTTGTTTTATTTGTAATGTATAGGGATGCTGATCATTAGTTTTGGTTTATTTTATTTCCTGCAATTTTGCTGAAGTAAATTATTATTTTAAAGTTCATTTTTTAGGATTCTCTAGGTCCCCCATCATATCACTTGCAAAGAGTGCTAGCTTTTCTTTCTCATTGACTATTTTGATTCTTTTACTTACTTTTTCCTTGTCATATGGCTATAGCTGGAATTTCTAGTAAAATTTTGAATAATAATGGTGATAACTATCACACTTTCTTCACTCATGACTTCATTGTGAATGCTTCAAGTTTATTTCTGTAACAAATAATGCTTGCTCTTGATTTTATATAAAAACTTTATTATTTTAAAAGTGATTTCATTAGTTACAATGCCTTCCAATGTTTTTTTAAATAGAAATGGATGCTACATTTTGTCTACTACTTTTTCTTTACCTATTGGAATGAAATAGTTTTTATTGTTTTTCTTGCTGAATTAGTGAATTATGCTGGGAGGTTTACTAATATTGCATTCCCTACATTCCTTATATGAATCCCATATTTGTGTCCTAAAAGGAATCTGGTAGGACTCCTTCTTTGTTTATTTTTTTTTCCAATACCTTATAGTATATTGGGATTAAATGTTCCTTGAATATTTGGTAAGATTCACTTGTAAATCTCTCTGTTCTAGGGAACTTTTTTCTTAGGGAATTCATTTATGACGTTCAATTTCTTTTTATAAGATATGTTTAAGTATTTTACTTCCCTTTCTATTTATTTGGTTGGTTTATATGTTTCTAAATATCCATTTCACTTATAATCAGTGTAATTAGCATACAATTTAGATGCCAATCTATATATCTTATCAGAGCTCCTCCTCCTTCAGAACCAAAAATGATACTATTCTTCAGGGTATATGGTTATATCAAACTAGTATTGAAATTTACCATTTATCTCCTGCCTTTCCCATGTTTGGGTTCCAGTCTGAACTCCTGAGTGATGTGGATCTTATATGACCAGCAAAGCCTGGTCACCTGAATAGCGAAGACCATGAAAATGAGGGGCAAGAGCCAAGATGGTAAAAGACTCTATCTATAATTCAACAAGCCCTTTTATATCTTTGGTACATGCCTTCAGGCCATAAAAGATAACATAAGCATACTCTAGTCTATAATAACTATCTACTCCCTAATAACGAGATTCTACTCTTACTGTAGGAAGCTACATGTAGGTATAGAATATGCATTTCTTTCCTAATACGGTATAGGTATGTGGGTATTGTTCTCTCCTCCTGGATCTGGAACACCTCTCCTGGAACTGCCACGTTGCTACTCAGGTAGGACCCCCCCCTTCCTCCCAAAACACCATTTTGTTCACCCATGCAAGGCTGCTCTCAGTTTACCCAAGTTGCACTTTGTCGGATGTTCAAGGTTGTTGTTGGTGGTGAGGTGGTTGGCAGGTCCTCCCTCTACATTCCCATCCCCTGGGCAAAGCATCTCTCACTCACATTAGTATTTTTTGTTGAATCTCAGAATTTAGGCAATCAGTGATACTCAGTCATCCTTATGTGTCCATGTTGCTCAGGACAAACAGGAAGCGGTATTAAACATTCTTAGTATTTCATTTAGAAAGACAGAAAATCATCACTAGTTCTTTCTGTTATAAATTGTGGACAATGTAAAGGGAATCAAATCCATAATTCTTAATAATGCATATGTAATATATTTTACATATGTTTCTATTTACAATGTATATAGATATTGTTGTAATTATTAAAAAATATAGCCCATTTAAAGAAGTTAATGTAAAGTAGCTATTTGTGATTGTACATTTCCTTAATTGGCAGATATTATCATAAAGGATCAGGATTTTTTTTTCATTAAAATTGTGTGTTGTTACTCAAAAGGATTGGGAATTACTATTCTAACAAATTCTCTGGTTTATAGTTCTTTAGAAGTCATATAAACCTTCGTCTGAAAATAAAATGATTGAAAATTTTCTGTATTCAGAGGCATTTTCAGATGGCATAGTCTAGGAAATGAGAATTAGAGGTTTGTGGTAGAAAAAAAAGCATTGGTTTTATAATAAAGTAGATATGTGCATTTGTCACATCTCTGATTATTAATAATTGTATGAAAAGAATTGCAGTGTAATAGAAAAACAACTGGCCTCTGAGCTAGTAATACCATACTTTGGTTTATACCATGAGATAGAAAAAGGGAAAAGACCTATATGGGCTAAAACATTGATAGCAAAACTTTATAATTTTAGCAAGATATAAGAAACAAAATGGAATCCTGTCAATTGGGAAATGGTTGAAAAAATTACAAAATATGAGTATAATAGAATATTAATGTATTGTAAGAAATTACAAAAGAAATAGATTCAGTGAAGCCTATGGGGACTTACATAATGTTGATGTGAAATGAAATGAGCAGATCCAGGAGACAATTTATACTAAGATAACATTGCAAAGAAAACAGTTGTGAAAGGTTTATGAACTATAATGTTTAAAGGTGTCCAAAGACTGATGGTTTTTAATTACCATTTCATAGAGAGAAATTGAAGTAGAGGTACAGAGTAAAATATACAATATTCAGACATGAATTTATTTTGTATGACTATTTGAGTGAAATGAGTGGGTAGTTATAAGGGATGTGAAGAGGATGATAATGAAACTAAAAAAAGAAAAGGAAAAGAAAATTATTTAGTCATTAAGATATGAGTAGATCATGTGAAAGTTCAGAAATATATGTATATGTAAATACATATATATGTGTACAAACACTATATATGTGTATATAAATATATGTGTGCATATATATGTGTACATATGTGTGTATGAGTGTGTTGGAAATTCCAGGTTAAATTAAAACTACTTTAAAATTTTATATAATGAAAACACATATAAAATCCTTTTAAATTCTTTTTCAAATGTAAAGAAATGTTTATTTTGGACCATAATAATGAAAAAAAAAACTAAGAATAAAACAAAAATAATCTATAGTTACGGTATGAGGTAAACACTTAAGAATCAGCTCAAGCATAGCAATAAAACCAGCAACAACATCCCACATATGACATGTTATAGGTTTCATCTGCATTGTTAACATTTTCTCCATCACTTTCTTCAATATAAACAAACAAAAAAACAATAAATGAAACCTTGATTTGTAATATTTTCTGATTTCAGAAATATAAATACTTTTAATGATGATTTAAATATCAGTTCCTGCAAGCTGATTTTAACTGGTTCTAGCATACTCTTGAGTATAGTCCAAAATATGTAAGAACACTTAATGATTTCATAATATTGAATACTCATAATCTTTAAACTACAAAGTAAGAAAAGTTTTCATGATATAGAGAACTAGCAAAAGGCTACAAAAACAAGAAACTTTTAGAACGATGTGACAATGGGACAAGATATATGGCATCCTTGTTTTTGGAGTTGAACCAAAGATATTTTCAGTGTACTTACAGATGATGCATCTATACCTCAATATTCATTTAATCATAAAAAGCAGTTATTAATTGCACCCATATCATAGTCCACAGAAGAAAAAGCATGAAGTATTGAATATTAAATATAAATATAGGACATTAAATATGTAAGAATAATAAGACTCAATCTTGTATTTGAACTATTTTCATGAAAATCTTATAAAACGTGATAGAAATAATAGAATGATGTTGTTGTTGAAGATATTTGTACTGATTCAAAGTTTTTTTGTTTGTTTGTTTTGTTTTTTGCTGAGGCAATTCGTGTTAAGTGACTTGCCCAGCTTCACACAGCCAGGAAGCATTAAGTGTTTGAGGCCAGATTTGAACTTAGGTTCTCCTGACTTCAGGGATGGTACTCTATCTCCTGCGCCACCTAGCTGCCCCAATTCAAAGTTTTTGTGAGGAAAGTGGTTTAAACATCTTAAAATATCATGAGTACTTTACTAAATATATTTGAAGGAATGCATGAATATCTCCAGCATAGACTTACAAATATCGTTCAGATGTGAATCTAAAAAATAAAGCCATGAAGGAAAAAATTATATTATATGAATGAGGTGCAATAGCAAGAATGGACACAGAGGGATTGAATAGGAGAGGAGAGCTGATACTTCTGGAATTGTACTCACATTAGAATGGGTTAAAGAGAGAACAATACACATACACATGTAAAAGGATATAAAATGTTTTAAAATTATAAAGGAATAAGAGGGAGAAGGTATGATTTATGGGGAAATGTTACAGAAGAGTGTGTAGATTAATGGGAATTGGATAAAGAAGGATGGAAATGGTGGGGAGAGAAGATAAGGGAAGCATTCTAGGGGGTGAGGTAGGTTAAGTAAAACCAAGGCATGGTAGTAGGTAGAAGTAGAGAGAAGAGTCAGCAGAGATGATAAATAAAAGATACAGACAAATGCAATAATAATGATTAGAAGTAGAATCTATTAGAAAAAACAAGGATCATAATAACATATCTCACACAAAGTTAAAGCTAAAATAGATTTAATCAAAAGAGAAAAAATAGGGAAACTACACTATATTAATAATATTACTTTAGATTATTTAAAATAACTAGATAGTATAAGTTTGGATTATTGCTATGGTGTAGGAGTTGGAGTTGGTAGGTTTAGAAAAATGGGAAAAGATTTGGGTTTATGAAGGATGATGTCATCTACCTTCAGAGAAATAGAGGGCAAACAAATTTTTTTATTTTTATTTTTTCCCTTTTTTATTAAAGCTTTTTATTTGCAAAACATATGCATGGGTAATTTGTCAACATTGATCCTTGCAAAGCTTTCTCTTACAAATTTTTCCCTCCTTCCCCACACCCATTCCCCTAGATGGCAGGAAGTCTAATACATGTAATTATGTTAAAATATGTAACAAATTGAATATATGTATACATATTTAGAAAGTTATATTGCTGTACAGGAAAAAAACCTGAGAAGGAAAATGTAAGCAAACATCAATAGAGAGTATGAAAATGATATGTTGTGGTCCAGACTCAGATCCCACCAGTCTCTCCCTGGGTGTAGATGGATTTCTTCATTACTGAACAACTGAAACTGGTTTGAAACATCTCATTGTTGAAGAGCACCATGTCCTTCAGAATTGATCATCATATAGTCTTATTGTTGGGGTGTACAATGATCTCCTGGTTCTGCTCATTTCACTCAGCATCAGTTCCTGCAAGTCTCTGCAGGCCTCTTTGAAGTCATCCAGCTGGTTGTTTCTTAAAGAACAATAATATTCCATGACATTCATATACCATAATTTATTCAGCCATTCTCCAATTGATGGCCATCCATTCAGTTTCCAGTTTCTAGCCACTACAAAAAGGGCTGCCACAAACATTCTTGCACATGTGGGCCCCTTTCCCTCCTCTATGATCTCTTTGGGATATAGGCCCAGTAGAAACACTGCTGGGTCAAAGGGTATGCACAGTTTGATAACTTTTTGAGCATAGCTCCAAATTGCTCTCCAGAATGGTTGGATCCATTCATAGTTCCACCAACAATGTGTCAGTGTCCCAGTTTTCCCACCTCCCCTCAAACATTCGTCATTATTTTTTGCTGTCATCTTAGCCAATCTAACAGGTGTGTAGTGGTATCTCAGAGTAGTCTTAATTTGCATTTCTCTGATCAATAGTAATTTGGAGCACCTTTTCATATGACTAGAAATGGTTTTACTTTCGTCATCTGAAAATTGTCTGTTCATATCTTTTGACCATTTATGGATTGGAGAGTGGCTTGAATTCTTATAAATATGAAACAATTCTGTATGTATTTTAGAAATGAGGTCTTTATCAGAACCCTTAATTGCAAAGATGATTTCCCAATTTATTGCTTCCCTCCTAATCTTACCTGCATTAGTTTTGTTTGTACAAAAACTTTTTAACTTAATATAATCAAAATTATCTCTCTTGCATTCAGTTACGAGTTCTAGTTCTTTTTAGACACAAATTCCTTCCTTCTCCACAGGTCTGAGAGCTAAATTATCCTGTTCCTCTAATTTGCTTATAATGTCATTCCGTATATCTAATTCATGAACCCATTTAGATCTTATCTTGGTATGTGGTGTCACATGTGGGTCAAGCCCTAATTTCTTCATTACTAGTTTCCAATTTTCCCAGCAGTTTTTGTCAAATAGTGAGTACTTATTCCAAAAGCTGGGCTCTTTGTGTTTGTCAAACACTAAATTGCTATAGTTATTGCCTAGTTTGTCCTGCAATCCTATCCTATTCCACTGATCAACTACTCTATTTCTTAACCAGTACCAAATAGTTTTGATGACCACTGCTTTGTAATATACTTTTATATCTGGCACATCTAGGCCACCTTCATCAGCATTTTTTTTCATTAATTCCCTTGAAATTCTTTACCTTTTGTTCTTCCAGATGAACTTTGCTGATGAATTTTTTTCCAGATCTGTAAAATTATTCCTTGGGGGTTTGATTGGTATGGCACTAAATAAGTAAGTAATTTGGGCAATATTGTCATTTTTATTATATTTACTCAGCCTACCCATGAGCACTTGATATTTTTTCAACTGATTACATCTCACTTTATTTGTGTAGAAAGTGTTTTGTAGTTTACTTTGTATAGTTCCTGACTTTCTCTTGACAGATAGATTCCCAAATATTTTATTCTATTGACAGTTATTTTGAATGGAATTTCTTTTTGTATCTCTTGCTGCTGAACTTTGTTAGTAATATATAAAAATGCTGCTGATTTATGTGGATTTATTTTGTATCCTGCAACTTTGCTAAAGTTGTGAATTATTTCTAATAGTTTTTTAATTGAGTCTCTAGAGTTCTCTTAGCATGCCATCATATCATCTGCAAAGAGTGATAATT
Source organism: Myrmecobius fasciatus (assembly GCA_023553655.1). NCBI lineage: Eukaryota > Metazoa > Chordata > Mammalia > Dasyuromorphia > Myrmecobiidae > Myrmecobius > Myrmecobius fasciatus. Next base: position 9,487 of record JAJPUD010022224.1, on the reverse strand, counting down.
TGGTTTCCTTATTACCTACTCTATTTCACCTATTTCTTATGAATACACCTAATCTGAACAAAAAATTTGACCTCCAAACACAGAACTCAAGAGAAGCATCAAAAGATAAAAAAGGTCAATCAAATGTAATGTGGGCCTACATATATGTATATGAACATATGTGTGTGTATGCCTATAGATATGTATGTATCTATATAGGCATATATAAATACATATGTGCTTAATTGTAATCTTCCTGAGAGGGAGGAGGTGGAAGAAAGGGGCAAAATTTGTAATGAGTTCTCAGCAAAGAACAAAAAGAAACCTTCAACAATGCTTAGAAGAGATGGATAGCTCTGAATACTAATTATGGAGGCTATCTTGAATGCAATTTGTTATCTCATATTTTTGAATTCTCTAATAATCTACTGTGCACATGGCATTTTTTATTTTTCTTTATGTTATTTTAAATAAATAATTGTTTAAAATTTAAATCAGGAAGCATTTTTTATTTACTTTTTTTTACAAGAAGGCTGATTTATGCGGCAAAAAGATCTCACTGATTGATATTAGAAGACTTAGCTTTGCAGATTTGTCCATAATTAATGTGAATTTGAGTAAGAGATATACCTTTTCTTTGAAATAATGTTAAGTTTTTCTTATCAATGTGGATTCTGTGCTGTAATTCCCCCATCTCAGTGTAAACTACCTTTATTGAACATATATATCCAATGTTATAACTTTCTTGTAATTTATTATCTGATGGTCACTGAATAGAGTATTACACTTGACCTAGATTAATTTTTATGTTTGTTTTTACCATGGAAATTTTATGGGTATCTCAAACTGGATTGCTAAATGAAGAAACCTTAACAAAGAGAAAATATTTTGCCAGGTAATTAGGTGATGAATTGGTGGGAACTTAGAGAAATAACTGCAAAGACAAGGAAAAAGAAAGTTGCATTTGATCTAAAATTTTCTAATTTATTTAGATTGCATGATTGAAGGTATATTTACCAGGGAGTGACCCTACATTCTTCTTAGGGAACATGTCAGAAGATTTATATACCTTCTGGGAAGTTGAATTGAATTGCTGGTGTATAATATCTCTGATTTTGTTTTGACTAGAGCTACTTGAATTCAATCAAATTTCATGGATGCATGTTTGAAGTTTCTCTGTGTTACCCTAGACTTCACAGGAAAAGGGAAGTTTACAAGCTAGAAGACAGCAAGAGCTAACAGGATGACTTGCACAGAGAAGATATTCAATAAATACATGCTGAATTAAATCAAAGGGAACAGAAATTAATGGTAAGACAAATGTATAATATTCAAGAAGAATATCATTGACATGATGAAAAATGGAGGGTAAAGACTCTCACAAATAAAAGGGCAATATCACAAATTCCATCCTTCTGACACTCTATTTTGCAATCCATAGTAGGGGAGATTGTATAAAAAATCTACTTGCCTACCTATGCAGCACTCTAACTTTCACAGAAAATAGCCAGTTAACATCTACCATGTCTTCAGGTCAAATTTAGATTTTGGGCCAATCTCATCCCTATGCTGAGGGAACATAAATGTTATACCTGTACCTCATGGGCAATGTTTTGATGCAGTCTTGCTTTTGAATTTGTTCACTTATGCAGTGCATTGACTCTTACCTTGTTCTTCTGTGATTAAACCCTCTTTGTTAACTAGGAACCAAAAATAGATCTGTCATTTATTTTTCCATCACCTGATCTTCAATTTAATTCAAGTCACTACAATACAATAATGTGTTGTTTATTAATATGTAGCACTTCCCAGAATGCTATTCAGATACATCATCAAAGTACACAATCACTATTTCTGAGATCAGATGTCCAAATAACTCCACATTTTTAGAATGAAGGTAATAAAAATAGATAGATGATAGACAAATAATAAATTGATGTCATTTACACTGATAAAAATCATATTATTTCTGACACCAAATCATTTCACAATGGCAAAAACTTTGGTGTCAAAAGCTTTATTTTCTGTGTTTTCAATAACTACATCTGTACTACTTGCCAGGCAGTTATGAAACTGCATCTCTAAATGGTTTCTTTCTAAGTTGATGGTATCAGGCACTGGCCTGGAGGAGTAAGTATTCCAAAGGCTCTTGAGTAATAAGTCCTAGTTTTTCTCTATCAAGATTGAAGGGGAGATAGTGATCTAGGTAGTGGTAGTGGTTTGTTTTCTTGTCTTTTTCTCTAGATAACTATGCTCTTTCATTCACCTAGTTTGGTTTGCTTCCTATGTAGAGAAAAATTGATTGGCCATTTGTGAGGATGGTTGGTTACTTCTCCACAGGAGTAGTTTCCCTTAAATGAGGGCCAGAAGACCTGGAGTTGACTGAAGAAGGACTGAAAGTTTGGGGGTGCTGGCATTCCCAGCTTTCTGTACTTATCTATTGATCAATTATTGCTGAAATTATTGATGAAAATGAGGAATGTAGCTTCTTTTCTTTAATGATTTCTTCCCTCAGTGATGATCTTCTGGGATTGGGTTGGAAACAAGCCTGGTGAGGTTTTGGAGTCACTACTAATATCAAAACTTCAGATACCACCATTACTATCCTTAAGCCCTCAGCACTTAATAAAACTCAAACTGCCTTTATTTTCTGGCCTGATTCTCAAGATTTTCCACAAAGCTAACAAAGTTGTGAGAAGGACAAAGTCTCAGAGATTTTCATATCTGACAACCTTCAAGAAACTATGTAATTATACTTTTTTTAGAAGTACAATGGATGTTACACTCCAATACAGAGCATTTAGAATACACTTGGTATAAAAACACAGAGGATGATTAAAAACATGCAAAAATAGATGTCTATGGGGGGCGGAGCCAAGATGGCGGAGTGAAAACGAGACTCCCTGCATCCTCTTCTGATCTTCTCTCAAACCAACAATAAAATAAGCCTCTGAACTGATCTTCAAGTCAACGAATTCAGAATATTTAGACACTGCTTTCTGAAGAACTTCATATCAGGTTTGTTAAACTCGGACAGAGGGATAAACAGTGGACTCGGGTGTAGGCCGGAAGTGAGGGTGGGACTCATTGTGCTCATCTTGGCAGAAACTCCAAACTCCAAACTTCGAACACCTATAGTTTATCTGAGGCACTCGGGACACTCTGCCCTGATTGTGGGCAGGTGTTCTGGCAGACTTGCCTTGTTTAAGGAGTAATTCAGACTTAGTCCTAGCCCCCATCGGCCCAGCACCTTAAGTTAATTCGCCGAATTGACCCAGGGCAAAGATCTTCAGCCACAGTTTTTTCCATGCCTTAAAGAGACATCCACACTGTCTAAAAAATGAAAAGGCAAAAGAGAGCTCTCACCATAGACAGCTTTTATCAAGAGAAAGAAGGGATGACTCCAGATCCTGAGGTTCCTTTAGACAAAACTCCAAAGGAAGTTATTAAGGACCATCACTGGTCCCCTTTTCAAAAACATGCAAAAATATTTTTTTTACTTAGAAGATAATTGGATAACAATAATTATTCAGTAACATTGAAATCTCTTAAAATAATTCGTTAATAAATAGCTTAAATTAACACAAATAATTTTATGAACTGCTCATCTAAGTTGTTTTCAGTTTTGTACTCAGGTATTTGTAGGGAACTTATAGACACAAGCTGTTATATGATCTTTAAGTCATATTTGACATATGACTGACTATCAATTCACAGGTAGGTTTGCCTGTTGGATGCTGCCAGTTTTCCTAGTATATTATCTGTTACATATGATCCCAATTTTTTTGATGCCATATGTGTCACATAATCAAATTTCAATGAAAACTCACAAATAAAATAAACTTGTTGCCAGAGATACAATACAGAAACAAGTTGATTCAATTAAAATTATCAGTCTACTATTATGAACACAGTCTCTTGCTGACATTCAGGACAAAATATGGGAAAAATTATAGTAACTACCCTCGAGGATCTTACAATATAAGTTAGATAAAACAAATATGACCAAATTGGAAGTAGAAAGTGACAGGCATGAAACACTCTTAATGGTAATATTAGGCATTTTAGTAGATAAACTATTTTTTCAACTTTTGGTTGTAGCTGTGATGATCAAGAAAATCTTGAAAGATATTGTATTTGAGGAAGAGAAAGATTGTAGCCAATGGGAGATGTGGAGGAAGTGCATTCTGAAGACAAAATAGAGAGGAAGGCATTTAGGGAAAGAACTTTTAAAATATTCCTTATTTGGAGGCTTTCCATTTAGATTCAATTGTTTTTGGTCTTAAATTTTGAGAGTTTATTTGCCAGTTGATTCTATCTACCTAAGGAGCCTTAGGCATAATGAGATCTCAGAAGATTATAGAACATGAATCTTTTCCATGAACCTTATTCCCTGATCCTTGACATGATGGGAAGTTTTCTAATTTACTACCAAGACTATACTATTTCCCAATATAAATATAATATATTCTATACTAAGGATGGTGGTCATTCAAAAATCAACTTTACTTATGAAGACTAGCTATCTATTATTCTCCACAAACTTGTAATCAAATGAGACTGCATATGGTAAGTCATTTCTGTTATTTTCTCCCTCTATTGTTATCTCTTTTTCTCTTCCTCCCTTCCTTATATTAATACAACTTAAAGAGACCACTACCTGACAGTTAGATAGCTGATAGGAAAGAGGCAAGTCTCATTTACCAGTAACATAGGGCAGAGATAGAGAATATTGAGTATATGAAATTATACAAAAATATAATCATAGAAGAGAGAAGAAAGATTTGGTTCATTTTCCTATTCTTTGATTCTTCTACTTTACTATTTCCAATGTTTCCACTTTTTGGAGATGGGAGGGAGAGAAAGAATTTTGCCCATATTCACAGAGTAGTAAAAATAATCCTGCTAAGCAGCACAAAGAAACTCATCTCTCTTCAGTAAGATTTATCGAGTCTCTCCAGTATTAAAGAGGTATTTATTTTGTAATTTTTCTTATTAAGAACTTTAACCATTCCTATTTAAACAGCTATGAATTAAAAGGAGAGAAAATTATTAATATCATTGAGGGCAAATATATTTTGTATACCCCCACAGCATCTTGTATATTTCAAAATATAACATAAGTTAATAGAGTCATAGAATTTTTTCCTAGAAGATCTTAATTTCTTCCATTCCCTTTTTGTCACTACTCTCATATTATGAATGACGGAAAATAAGCCAAGAGATGCTAAGTGTAATATATTTAGTAAGAGTCTGGACAATAATTGTGATCAGCTTTACTCCCATCCAAAGTTCATTCAAGCCCAATATACTACCTCCCAATTTTTAATAAATCCTTTCTAATGGTAGCAATTTCTACAGTGGGGAAGGGGGAGGGAAGAGGAAAAATAAAAAAGGAATAAATTTACATGACTTCATTATGTATTTAAAAAAATACCATGTTGCACTTAATGTGTAATTTCAAGTCCAATTATCTTTTATTACACTATCATAGAAATCCTTGTTTTATTTCATAAATTAAAATGAGTAAAAATTAAAGGAATTTTAAGTTATTTCTTGTTTTCTTTCTATTTTTTCAGTTTCTCATGTCTTGATATCAGTATGAGATAAAAATAAATATATACATATGTATCCATAATGCCAGCTTAGATTAAGGAAAATTCCCAATAAAGGAGTATTTTAAGAGAAACTTAGTAGCATGGCTTTCAATAGTTCTATTGTTTTTAATATTTCAAAATTATATATTCATAGTAGTATGAATTTTTGTGTTTCTTCTAGTTTAATTATTGAAAATGGAATTAGAAAATTATTTCAAGAAATTTTAGAAACATTTTATCACTAGATATCTATTGTGTTTCAGGTTGCTACATGAGTAGTAAAACATCCAGTGACTTGTTTTAAGGAATAAATAACAATGGTTAAATATTCCAAATCATAAGTATTGGACACCCTCAAACATCTTGAAAACAATAAATTTTCTTAATTAAACAAAATATTGCTTCTATAGAATACATTTCTATATCAATTTGTTAAGAATAGTCTTTTTCATGGCTAAGGTATAGATGATTTTTGACCATGCTTGTTAGAAATATTGGAAATGATGACTGAGAATGAAACAATGTACTTTGGTGGAAAGAATGCTAATTTAATAACAGAAAAACTGAATTTGAGTTCGTCTCATCACTCTCTATGTGATATTAGGCAGATCCTATTACTTCTCTGGGCCATATTTTCCATGCCTACAAAAGGAAGATTTGAAGAATTTGGATTAAGGTGCCTAATAAAACTTGTAATTTCTTCCACCAATAACATTTCATGATTCTGAATCTTCATTCTGAAAACCCCTAATACTTCAGATAATAAATATTTGTACATAAAATAGATGCAAAATAATTTCTTTCTCTCGGGGCATATATGTGTCATTTATTTTCAACTTAAAGAAATCCTTCAACTTTATATTATATGGAGAAAATGGTTTTGGTGTGTTTTGAGATTTCATATTATGGTTATTTTTCTTTCAGTCAGCGTAAATCCCTCCTCCTCCTCACCACTTGAAAGAACTCTATTAATGAAAAGAAGTTAATTTTTAATAATAATTGAACTCATCCTTAAAAAAACCCAGACAACTACTTTATTCTTGTGAAAATATGGAATTATTCATCTTACTTTAACAAAAGACTGAAGGTTCAGCAAGGAGAGTAGGTGAGAGAGAATAAAATGTTTCTGCCCTTAATTTTGGGAAATCAAGCAAAAATTTTCAAATAATCATTTTGCCTTTTTTCGCTGAGAACATTGGGGTTAAATGACTTCACCAGGGTCACACAGCTAGGAAGTTGTAAGTGTCTGAGACCAGATTAGAATTCAAGTTCTCCTGACTTCTGGGCCTGTGCTCTATCCACTGCACAATCTTGCTGCCCCTGGCCTTTTTTTCTTATTACTCAAGAAAATTATTGATAGTTTAATGAACAATGATGACATAATTTTTCAGTGCTTCCAACAGCAAGGAGAGTTTCAATCAATCAATAAGCATTTATTAATCACTAACTATGTACCAGAGGCTGTGGTAAGTATTGAAGGAAAATACTTGAATGTATTTGTTGAATTAATGCCAATCACCAAAGTTTTAAAAAAGAAAGCCTATTGGGGTACATTGAAAGTTTCATTGTGATAAGAAGGGCTATCTCCTACTTTTTTATTAGAGACTAGAATAAAGAAGGAAAGAATAAAAAGGGGGATTCTAGATATATCTTAGGTACTAATTTTTTCAAGTCAAATATAACCAAAATGCTTTGGTGAGAAGGAATGAAGAGCTGGTGACCTTGGAGGCTCAAGGAGAGAGAAAAAAAACATAGTAAGAATAGTCATTTTAGGAAATTCATTGGAAAGTAAAGCAAAAGAATCACTTTATATTATTTAGGGTCCAGGACAGATCAGAGACTACAAATTTGAAATGGGTCCTGTTCAACATGCATATGTAATTCAGAAGGTGTGTTATAGGTTTGGGGAGGCAAGATGGGTCAGTGGATAGAATGCCTGGCCTGGAGTCAGGAAGTCCTGAGTTCTAATATAATCTCAGACACTTTCTAGCAGTGGATCCTTGGAAAATCTCTTATCCTTATAGGTTTTACTTCCTTACCAAAAAAATGAGCAGGAGAAGGAAAAGGCAAACCATTTCAATGTTTTTCCCAAGAAAGCCCAAATTGGGTCACAAAGAGGCAGCCATAGGTGCAACAAATGGACAATAACCAAATATCAGCAAAGATAGAATGAAAGGGGGATATAGGGTTCAAAAGTCTGATTATAGTTGTACTGATTAACTGCAAAGTCAATGTTGGGAGGGGAGGAGAAAGAAGGCAGGAAAGGGATATTGATTTGTGAAAGCACCTGGATATAAAAGTCACACTCAGGTTGAAAAATCGGTTTAGAATGATTGAGGTATGTGGGGAAATGAATTGTAGTAACTTATGATTAGAGGAATTTCAAAATTCTGTATCATGGAGATTGAGAGGTATTTATTCATTCAATAAGCTCTTACTAAATGCCAATGTGTAATATAGAGTATTCAAATACAAACAAAAATGAAATAGTCTTTAGCATAAAAGAACTTACATTATGTTGACTAGATTATTCATAGGATTACAGATTTTTCCAAGTTGAAAGGGACTTCAATGTCCATTTAGCTTAATACTTATCTGAAAAAAAATTAAATCCCCATAATTATATACCACACTAGAGAGCCTATATTCTTTGCTTAAGGACTTCCAAATGAGGGCATCCCACTTTCCAAAGTAGCCTTTTCTACTTCTTTATAGCTCACATTGTTAGGATATTATTTCTTTTTCCTGACAATGAATGCAAATTTTCTTTTTTATAATTTCAAGACATTTGTTCTTTATTTTGGTGCCAAAAGAATAAGTCAAGGCTACAACCCACTTTATAGTCTTTTAAACATTTATAAATAGCTATTCTAGTTTTAAGTTAAATTCCCTCAGTTTCTTCATCTAAGCCTCACATGCATGAATGCAAGACTTTAGGTATTCTACTCTTTTAATTTCATAATTATCCTCTTTTCTCTTATTAAAGGGCATTCTGTAACTATAGATTTTTGCCTTTATGTGCAAGTGACTCAAAAACTGACTTTTTAAAAATTTTGTTTAAAGAATTTATTTTGATTGTTGCATACTATCTGACACCTATGTATGCATGTACCTGTCACAGGGGAGGTATATCTTTTAACAGGAGAAGAGAAATTCAGAGTTCCTAGGAAGGTGATCTAAATTAAAGCTAGATCTTTTTTTAAAGAAAAGATTCATGATGAACAGGCTGATTATACAAAGGCCTGCAGAGATTTACATGAACTGATGCTAAGCGAAATAAACCAAACCAGGAATACATTGTATTCAATAGCAGCAAGAATGTGCAATAATCAATGATAAAATAATTGATTCTTCTCAATGGTTCAGCGATCCAAAGTAATCCCAATAGACTGGACAGAATGCCATCTGCATCCAGAAAAAGATCTAAAGAGACTGAATGTAAATCAACACATGCTATCATCACTTCTTTTTTTTTTTTTTCTATTTTTTTTAAATCTCTCCCATGGTTTTTCCCTTTTGCTCTGATTCCAAGATGATTCATAAAACTATGTGCATTAAAAATAAATAATCTTATGACAATAAAAACATTCTATATTAAAATTAAGCTAATAAATATCTATATCTGAATTTCAACCAGTGTAAAATTTAACTTTTAAATTTGTTTCATGACTGGAAATCAAATCTTGATAGATATTCTTATTAATGATATGACTCATTTTCTCATTTTCATTTTTATAAGTAAAGTAAAAAGATGAATATTATTTAAAAAACTTTAACTACTTGGAAGAAAACTCTCCTGCTATTTCAAATTTGTATGTTAAAATATATTTTGAAATATGGTCTTATTTAGTTGTAGAGTTTTGTTTTTAAAATAGAGCTAATCTAAGCACCTTATTATCAAGTGTTGATAA